>JAHRHZ010000049.1:25445433-25518862 GCA_024137785.1 Ginglymostoma cirratum
GGCCCGAAACGTCAAGTTTTCCTGCTCCTATGATGCTGCTTGGCCTGCTGTGTTCATCTAGCCCCACGCCTTGTTATCTAAGTTAACTTGATGATTCTTCAGATACAAGCTTACAGAACATTGAAAAGGAGAAAAGAAAATCGTGAATAAAAATTATTTCTGCAATTTGAAATATCAAAGCATAAACAGTGAAGTTACTGAATACGAAGTTTTATTTGAAAACTTAGCAACTTTATCCATTTTATTCATTAAGATATTAAATGGATAAGAAAAAGCATAAAGCTGATCACCTGGTGTCAAATTCAACATGAAAATACTTTGAATTTGAAAAGTTTGACATGAATATCCTGGTAGATACCTTTGATGCAGTCAAAAAATAATGTTGTTGAGTAAAGCCTTTTAGAGAAAGTCTCGACACAGAAATCTTCTAGAAACCCTTCACCATCTTGGAAGAAGAATATTTTCATTCATAAGAACATGAGAACCAGGAGCAGGAGTAGGCCATCCGGCCCATCAAGCCTGCTCCACCATTCAATAAGATCATGGCTGATCTTTTCATGGACTCAGCTCCACTTACCCGCCTACTTACCATAACCCTTAATTTCTTTATTGTTCAAAAACTTATTGATCTTTGCCTTAAAAATATTCAATGAGGTAGCCTCAACTGCTTCACTGGGAAAGGAATTCCACACATTCACAACCCTTTGGGTGAAGAAGTTCCTCCTCAACTCAATCCTAATTCTGCTCCCACTTATTTTGAGGCTTTGCCCTCTAGTTCTAGTCTCACCCACCAGTGGAAACAACCTCCCTGCTTCTATCTATCTAGTCCCTTCATAATTTTATATGTTTCTATAAATCCCCCTTATTCATCTTTATCTTGATGCCACATTGGTAAGGGAAAAACAAACTTTATATTGAAAACAGCATTCCAACCAGCAGAAATTTCAACAGTTTTAAGTTTTAGTATTATGATAACAATCTTTACAAGAAGCAAGATTCAATAATAACTTTATTCAATGCAGAATACAGGATACCAAAATGAATGTAGTGCCACGAGATCAAAATCTTAATAATCATCTACAAAATCAAGAAAATAATCAACACTCTCAGGTTCCTGTCTACAATCAACAAATACAACATTCAACAGTGCCAATCTTTCTATCAGAAAATAAATCCAGCTATCAGATCCATTTGATTGATCAGCAATTTGGCAAATATGGAAAGAAAATTGTTCAGATAGCTTCAGGATAGGATACCAAACCCAATGCAGAACAGGTTAACACACTTCTATATAGAAAGAACATCAGATAATGTGTTACATTGACAACGGGTCAATGAGAAACAAATTATATTTGATAATATCATAAAGCTTTGGATCAATATTTCACTTTAAGAACAAATGAAACACTGGCAAGATCATGCTTTAATAGCAGTTACCAACTACCAAGATAGTCTACAGAAAGTTTGATTAATGACATCCATGAACTGTGCATCTATTGAATCTTACAACAAGAGTTCATTTGCAACAGAATTATTGTTCTTCAAGGAAAAGAAAATCTAACACTGAACGTGCAGTCCACCAGTAGTAGATACAAACTCTAGGAAAATGTCCAAGAGGCATAATATAGCAAAGCTTACATTGAACGCAAAGCATTCTACAGAGCATTCTACAGAGCATGTTGTCTATTTGAAACACAACCAACTGCCTGACCAGAGGAGACAGACCTCTCATCTGAACAATATACTGCTTGTGACAGCTTCAGTGCAAAATCTGAAACAACCTTGTGCTGAGCATTCTGTCCTTAGTGTGGCTGCAAACATAAATATTCTTTACTCAGAGAGTGGTAAGGGCGTGGAATGCCCCACCTGCCAATGTAGTTAACTCAGCCACATTAGGGGCATTTAAACAGTCCTTGGATAAGCATATGGATGATGATGGGATAGTGTAGGGGGATGGGCTTAGATTAGTTCACAGGTCGGCGCAACATCGAGGGCCGAAGGGCCTGTTCTGCACTGTATTGTTCTATGTTCTATGTTCTATGTTCTATCCAGGCAGGAGTTGAGTTAAAAGGTAGAGCCTTTACTGATGATTCCATTGAAGACCTTAGCTCCAAGTGCCAAGATTTGAATCTGCCACAAGAGCTTTCTTTTCTATCAGGTGATTTCTATCACTGTGTCAGAAAATTGTGGCTTCAAATCATGCTGTTGGATTTGATTGGCGCTGTAGTGTCTAAAGTGCCGTCTTTCATATGAGACGTTAAACTGAGATTTAAATTGCCCTTTCAGGTGAATATAAATAATTGAATGATAATGTCTTGAAGAAGTGCATTTCCCTGTGCTGTGGTCATAATGTACCCTTCAATCAATATCACTAAATAGCTATCTGGTCATTTGACTGCACCTTCTAAAGGCGTAACCTCTACCAGGTAGAACGACAAGAGTGGCAGATGCATGGGAACACCACCATTTGCAACTTCTTCTCCAAGCAACCTATCATCTTCACTATTTGTTGTGTGGGTTAATGCCTGATATAAGAATATGGGTTCAAGATCAACTGGCCAAGATGGAACAAGATCAGGAACTGTCTTCAGATTTAGACTTCCTTTGAACTCTGTTCATTACATATTAATGCTGAACACCCTCACACATGGTAAACTGAGCTGTACTGGCCTCTAATCTTACTATTACATTCATAAGACTACTCTGTGCACTGGCTTCCAGATTTTGTTCTCACCATCAGTCCATCTTAACTCTGCTTGAACTCTGTTATTTAAGTCGACTGGGAAGCAGCCCTGCGATGTAATCGGAACGTTGCTCCAGGGTCCTAAAGTCCTTATACAGCACTGACTTAGAACTATAACTAGTGATGCCATGAATGAATAAATTTGAAAAGAAATTCATCATATTGCGAGTCGTAGGAACTTGCTGTGCACAAATTGGTTGCTATACTTTGCATGTATGCAGCACACCTAACCCCTTAGAGAGATAATAGGTACATTGATAGTAATTTTCCAAAAAATTGTTGGATTCTGGAGAAGTGCCAGAGGATTGAATACTGCTAGTGTGACAGCCCTATTCAAAAAGGGAGGGTGGCAAAAAGAGGGTAACTGTAAACCGATTAGCCTATCTATTATTGGAAAAGTATTGGAATCAATTATTAAGGAAGTGATAGCAGAACATTTGGAAAATCATAATCTTTCTTTATTACTTTTTTTTCTTTTTAATTTTGATCTCTTCTTTGGCTCTCTTTTTTCTTTTTTTCTCTCATTAGAAGTCTTCGGCAGGGACAGAGTGGATCCGAACTCCTGAGCATGTGTGGCAGAGGTGGCAAGAGGCAGCTTCTTGGAGAGATCTTTTGATTGATTTAATTTGATTTGATTTATTATTGTCGCATGTACCTAGGCACAGTGAAATGTGTGCAGTACAGGCAGATCACAACATACAAAGTTATTAGGTTATTAGAACAGAGTGAGGCATACAGTTTTACACCTGCAGAGAAAGTGCATAAAGCGTGAGATCAATATTAAATTTGAAAATTAAGACGTCCTCTCAAAAGTCTAATAAATGTGGGGAAGAAACTGTTCTTAAATCTGGAAGTACATGTGTTTAAGGTTTTGTATCTTATGCCTGACGGGAGAGATTGGAAGAGATTATAACTGGGGTGGGAGGCATCTTTGATTGCGAGGAGGAGAGTGGTCCCTCAGAGAGATTGCAACAGCAATGAGTATGGGTCCAGTGGCGCGAGTTGGTGCCAGTGTATGTCAACTTCAATGTCATTGGGCCCAGCGCAGGACTTGAGATGGTAGTGGTGGCACTGACTTTCAAGATGGCAGCAACGGCAGAGTGGCTGTGTGGTCAGTGGAGAAGGCAGCATCTGCGGTCGGTGTTGGAATCGGGATGTTGATCTTTGTCTGTGGTGATGTGGTAGGCCCAAATCGGTACTCCTGGTGGAATTGACAGGAGCGGTGTCTGCATTGGCAGCATTGTGGTAGACCAGTGTGGTATTCCTGGAATGCAGTAGTGATGATAATGGCCCCAGAGTGGGATTCTTGAAATGGACTATGATGTGGGGGCATTGGTGGGCTCACGGCCCACTGTGGAGACACTCTGCTCACTGATGTGAAGCATAAAAAGAAAGGAAGAATTCTGTTTTTAGTGTATTCGAGCTATACCTTAATATCTTCTGTAACTCAAAATGGTGCCAGTGCGTGGCAACATATTACACTTTTCACTGCATCTCGATGTTAAATGGAAGTGATAATAAATTACTCAATTCAATTCATTTCAATTCTAATCAAACAAAGACAGCATGGTTTCATGAAAGGGAAATCATGTCTAAATAATTTATTAGAGATTTTAGAGCAAGTCTCAACCAGAGTGGATAGAGGGGAACCAGTAGATGTGCTGTATTTGGATCTCCAGAAGGCATTCAACAAAGGCAGGTTATGAGATAGATACAAACAGTTTACAGAGAGAGATTGATAGACTAAATAACTCAGCAAACAGATGGGAAATGGAGCATAATGTTGGGAAATGTGAAGTTGTTCATTTTGGACGGGACAATGAATGAACGGAATATTATTTAAATTGGAGAAAAACTGCAAGATGCTATAAGACAAGTGGACTTGGGGGGGATGTGCACAGAACACAGAAAGCTAGCACATAGGTGCAACAGGTAATCAGGAAGACTAATGGAGTGTTGGTCCTTATTTCAAGGGGGTTGGAGTATAAGAGTAGAGAAGTTTTACTGCAACTGTAAAAGATGTTGATGAGACCACATCTCAAGTACTGTGAGTAGTTTTAGTTCACTTACTTAGACAAAGATATCATTTCATTGAATGCAGTTCAGGGAAGGTTCACCGGGATGATCCCTAGTTTGAAAAGTTTGCATCATGAACAAAGGCTAAACATGTTGGGATACTACTCACTGGAGTTTAGAAGAATGAAATAGTGATCCCATTGAAACATATAGGATTCTTAAGCGGCTTGACAGGGTAAATGATGAGAGGATATTTCCCCTCATGGGCGAGTCTAGGACCAGAGGGCATTGTCTCAGAATAAAGGGGCACCAATTTAAGACTGAAGTAAGGAGGAATTTCTTCTCAGAGGATTGAAAGTCTTTGGACCTCTTTGCCGCAGAAAGCTGTGAAGGTAGAGTCCCTGCATGTATTTAAGGTGGAGATACATAGATTCCTTATCAGTAGGGGAATCAGGATTATGGGGAAAGGTCAGTAAATAATCAGGAATACAAAGCTCTTATAAAAATGAAGGATGAGCAGTTAATCTGAGTGTGATTGCCACTCCCCATGTATCTCCAACGAGATTTATGACCTCTTTCCCAGAATTTCTAACCTTCAGCTTCTTTTATTGTGGCAACAATAGATGTCCTGACTGAACTAAGAGTTCCAGAGAAGAGGTCTCCATTGTTCGGAGTTTACAGTTTGAATTCTATCCTTGGAAGTTACGCAGAAGTTACCTTTTTGCTGTATTTAATTCAAACTGGTTTGATTTGCACCTCAGTGAAGTACTGATTGGTTTCCTAGCATGGTGTTTCTATTTATTTTACAGTTGACACTTTAGTTGCTTAAAGTTATATTGTAAAAGATACGAATTTTGAACTGGATATTTGCAACAATTGGAAGAAATAGGTTCCAGTGGACTCCATAAAAGAAATGACTAAAGATTTTCAGTGCAGATTTTCAGTATTTAACCTGCAGTTAGGTTTAGTACCATCTCATTTAAAAATTACTGATATGTATGGATTGATTAATAATGTAAGAACAGCGTGCTTCCTCCGATCAAGGTCATTGTTGCTGTCAGTTCAGATATCTGCTTGGAAATATCTTGGCCTCTGCACAAATTCATTCTGAAAGAAACATGAGTCATGCTGAATACAGTACTCATACATGGACGGGTAGTCCAGCAAGCCAGAGACAAAGTACTTCAAACCTAAATCAGCTAGGATATTAGGAAACATGAAGTAGGTCAAGAGGTTTCTCGGTTAGGTAGCAAAAAAGATAATGATGAGAATATAAACCAGCAACATTGTAACATCAAATGAGGATTAATTATTGCCTCTGGACTCCTGGTGCAAAACTGAGAATGATTTTTGAATCAAGTTGCAGCCTATTTGCAACATAATGCAGCAATCGACTTTTCTCGCCAACAGCAGATTATGTTCATTTGTTTGGCTGAATTCTTTTGCTTTCAATTTGCAACTTCAACAAAAGGCACTTGTTTACTTATTGGATATTACCTTTGAGGAAAGTGGTATAGCCTTCTTATTTGTCATGGTAACTGTTGCCAGCCATGAGCAGGTAATTTGGGTTCTTCAAGCTCTTTGTGACTCACTGTGATTACAGCCTGACTCCCACAACGCAACCAGCTTTGTTCACTAAAGGACATACAAAATAATCTTTTTGTAGTAGAATAGTTAAGGAGTGACTATCCAACAAACAAATTAAGCTGCTGACTGTGGGATCTAACTGCAACACCAAAGCAAACAGTACGTCAGGTCTGGTATTTTTAGATTTGGTATACACTGTGATTTTATGGAAAGAAGGAGAGATTAAAAAAAGCAAAAGACATGATGATGCAACACAAAAGTGGTCAGTGGTAAAGCCCCTACCCTTGGACCAGGAAGCTCCAGTTCAAGCCCCACCTGCTCCAGAGCTGTGCAATAACATCTCTGAACAGGTTGATTAGAAAAATGGGTTAATTTTTTTAAAAGTACAAAAGAAGATGGGAAGGCCAATTTTAGAAGGGCAATTAGAAACACAGAAAATAAGAGTAAATATAGGCTATTAGGCTCTTTGAGCCTGCTCCACTATGCCTAATCATCCCAACCCAATAGCCAGCTCCTGCTTTTCACCCTTTGATCCCTTTAGCTCCAAGTGATTTATCCAACTGCTTCTTGAAATCATGCAATGCTTTGGCCTTGACAGTTTTGGTAGCGAATTCACTACTCACTACTCCCTAGCTGGAGAAATTTTTCCTCATCTCAGTCCTAAATGGTATCATTAGACTGTGACCCCAAGTGGCCTGTTCTTCTGGACTCCCCCACTATCAGGAATTCCTTCTCTGCATCTATGCTGTCTAGTCCTGTTAGAATTTTATAGATTTTTATGAGATCTCCCTGAAACTTATGTCCGACCATCCCTGAATCAGTCTGGTATACGTTCGCTGTATTCCCCCTATGGCAAGAACATCCTTCCTCAGGTGGGAAGTCAAAAGTGCGCACAATATTCCAGGCATGGTTTCAGCAAGGCCCTGTATAATTGCAGCAAGACATCCCTGCACCTGTATACAAATCATCTTATTATAAAGGCCAAAATAACATTTATCTTCTTTACCACCTGCAAGAACAAGAGTGGCTCAGTGGTCAGCACTGTTGCTTCATAGCGGCAGGGACCCTGGTTTGATTCCACCCTCGGGTGACTGTATGGAGTTAGCAATTTCTCTCCATGTCTGCATGGGTTTGCTCTGGTTTCCTCCCACAGTCCAAAGATGTGCAGGCTAGGTGGATTGGCCATGCTAAATTGCCCGTAGTGTTCAGGGATGTGTAGATTAGGTGGGTTATGCGTGATGGGTCTGGGTGGAATGCTCTGAGGGTCAGTGTGGACTTGTTGGGCCGAAGGGCCTGCTTCCATACTGTAGGGATTCTATTTTATGATTTAGAAGAATGAGAGATGATCTTACTATTGCATCAGGTCATTACATCAGGAATGGAATTTAAGGATAAACAAGGAACTATTTACATGGAATGACTATATGGATTCCATTGGGCTGATCATTTGATTAGTCTGACTCCTCTCCCTCACAAACAGCCTTCTCTCCACCAAAGACACCTTTCTTTTTCCAGTGAAAATCCATTCCACTATTCCAGCTGCACTCCCTCACAATCACCGCTCAGCTCCCTTGTTCAGTACCCTCCATCAATGTTGCCACCTGCTGGTAGGTATCTTCTTACACACCTCCTTTCTTGAAACTTGCCAATCTGGTAACTATACAGAGTACACTGAGACTGTGTGTTAAGCAGTTGTGGGATTAGTAGCTTCAATTCTGGCAAAAAGTCTAAAATGTTTGAGTCTGCATTTGTGCAGCATTCTCTTCTTGCATCACTGATCAAGAAAAACGATAAGATTGAGCTGATATCCAGCATTTACTTGAAAAGAACTTCACAGCCTCTTATCTGTGCTAGCACCTTCCAGGGCTTCCAGACTCTGTGATATTGCACCCTCTTTGGGAGCCAGGTCAGTCAGGGCGCCAGAAGTTATACATCTGGTGACACTTGTTGCTTCAGTTTCTGCCTCCTGGCAGGTCCTCCCTGCATTGTTTCCAGAGTTACAAGAGAACTCCCTGTAAGTGATGCACTCCTTGGATTCACACACACAGGCAACTCCAGGATTACACACCATTGCCTGACTCCACTCCACTCAATTCATTATGCACTCACACTTCAGGTTCGACAACATCACGTGCTGCTGGTCTCAAGCAGCTCCCCTCTGTGACCTGTTTTCTAAAGCTGACCCCAGCAACATCATAAAAAACAAAAGAACTGCAGACACTGTAAATCAGGAACAAAGTTGCTGGAAAAGCTCAGCAGGTCTGGCAGCATCTGTGAAGGAGAAAACAGAGTTAATGTTTCAGGTCCGGTGACCCTTCCTCAGAACTGGGTTTTCCTGAGTTCTGAGGAGGAGTCACCGGACCCGAAATGTTAACTCTGTCACCATAGCTGGTTCAATAACATAGGGTGAATACAGGTTTCCAGCTGCTTGATTATTGTATGGGGTTCAGAGTCCCACATATTCTGCATTTTATTCTGACCCCTTCTATTCTGATTTCAGAGAATTGTCCTCCAAATTGAGATCACGAAAATGCTTTGCACTTTGAAATGCAATGCTTCCTCGGTCCTAGATAAGTGGTTAGCACCTTTAAGGACATTTAAGTAATAACTATGCAAGACTTCTAATGTTTTCAACATCTTTCGTGAAACAGCCAAAAATTAGAAGCATAAATCCTGAGAAAGTTAAGCTTGTGTGGGTGTGTTATTTTGCAAATAATCCAATGTTTTGTTTTCTTGGCCAGTTACTGTTGTACAGAACAATGTACAATGCCCTTGAAGCCTGTTAGATTTTTTCAAAAGATTTATTGACTTCAAAATTGTTGCACAAACATTATGCCTTTTGGAATGAATGCGATTTTGAATCCTTACAATTAATGTTTCTGGCTTTGCTGGGTATGCTGTTCTGGTGTGAATAGAAGTAGGAAACATTAAGAAAGTATAAGGGTAAAGCTGTATAAATAACACTATATTTAGCACTTTATCTCATTAGCCTCTGTTGGAATTTAATGCAAAAATTCTGGGGAAAGGTTCAACTGGAAAAAAAAATCAAACAAGATGCTAAAAGATTTAAGTTCAACCCACCATGCAGTTTCACCTCCTGGCAAAGACTAATTTCACCCCAAATGTGGTGTTCTTTTCAAATACTTTTCAAAATATAAAATGTCACAATACTTTACAGCAAATGAAATAGCTTTTGAGGTCCAATCACTATGGTAAATGTTATGTTATGCAAATGATTTTTATATAGAGGGGCACTGATAGGATTCTCATGCATAGGCATTAAGCTGAGATGTGAGCAGTTCTTTCTGGACTTTGGCTGCAAGCTACTAAACTGGCTGTTCTTGCTCTGCCGCCTCCAATCCTTCATCTTAGTTCTCCTCTACTGATGACAAATCCAAATGCACAAAGTACTGATGTGAAATATGGAGAAAACCAGACTGATTCCAGGGCCATATTGCATGGAGCAATGTGAAGGTTCTCTGAATCAATCTCTGAACGTTCCAGTAAACCTCTACTTGTTCATTCTTAATGCTAATCCATTATGATGATTATTGTCCTTGGTCATGTTTATACTTTATGCTGCTTGGGCATGCTGCCTGGCTTGTGCAGGTATATCATGAACCAGAGATAAAAGGTACTGCAGATGCTGGAGAATCCGAGATAACAAGCATGGGGCTGGATGAACACAGCAGGTCAAGCAGCATCATAGGAGCAGGAAAACTTGACGTTTCGGGCCTTTCGGATGAAGGATATCATGAACCATATTTGTTTAGGATATCCTGTAGTCCCAATTGATCACTTCATGCATTTTCCAAATGAGGCATTGGCCAGCAGAATTTAAAATTGGCCTGGGATTAAACAAACTAAGGTCTCATGTATAGAGTTTACTAATTCAAATTCTTACTCAATCACCAAGAATTACAATCAGGGTTTTAATTTTAGTTACTAATTATTCATGTGTATAATGATATACAACACATTGAGCAGTTTGATTGAGAAGTGTAACAGTCTCTTTTAACAATAGCAGTGAACTGAAGATGAAGAGGCACATTATTCATGTGAATATTCGAGAAATTAGTTTTTGTTTGAAGCTGAGTTCAACATTTTTCTCATGCATTTCTAAGCCTCTTGATCATTGCTAGAAAGACCTGGACACTAAGAAAAATGTTTATGGAGTGAGGAGAGTTTTATGCTTAGTCATTAAGTATCAATAGAAAAAAATGCTCAATATTCACACTTTGTTTTATTTTCCCATTTGTTCAATATTTTACCAAGTAACCATTCAACACTATTATTTGTTTATTCGTTTGTGGGACGTGGGTATCGCTGGCTGGCCAGCACTTTTTGCCTGTCCCTAGTTGCCCTTGAGAAGGTGGTGGTGAGCTGCCTTCTTGAACTGCTGCAATCCACCTGAGTTGACCCACAATCCAATAGGGAGGGAATTCGAGGATTTTGACCCAGTGACAGTGAAGGAACAGCGATATATTTCCAAGTCAGGGTGGTGGGTGGCTTGGCTAGGAACCTGAAGGTGGTGGTGTTCCCATATGTCTGCTGTCCTTGTCCTTCTAGCTAGAAGTGGTTGTGGGTTTGGAAGCTGCTGTCTGAGATTCTTTGGTGAATTTCTGCAGTGCACTTTGTGGATAGTACACACTGCTGCTACTGAGCGTCGGTGGTGGAGGGAGTGGATGCTTGTGGATGTAGTGCCAATCAAGTGGGCTGCTTTGTCCTCAATGGTGTCAAGATCCTTGAGTGTTGTTGGGACTGCACTGATCCAGGCAAGTGGGGACTATTCCATCACACTCCTGACTTGTGCCTTGTAGATGGTGGACAGGCTTTGAGGAGTCAGAAGGTGAGTTACTCACTGCAGTATTCCCAGCTTCTGACCTGCTCTTGTAGCCACTGTGTTTATGTGGTGAGTCCAGTTAGGTTTCTGATCACTGGTAGCTCCCAGGATGTTGATAGTGGGGGATTTGGTGATGGTAACACTGTTGAATGCCAAGGACTGGTGGTTAGATTGTCTCTTATTTGTGATTGTCATAGCCTGGCATTTGTGTGGTGTGAATCTTACATGCCACTTGTCAGCCCAAGCCTGGATATTGTCCAGATCTTGTTGCATTTGAACATGGACTGCTTCAGTATCTGAGGAGGCACGAATGGTGCTGAACATTGTGCAATCATTGGCAAATATCCCCACTTCTGACTTTATTGTAGAGGGAAGGTCAGTGATGAAGCAGCTGAAGATGGTTGGGCCTAGGGCACTACCCTGAGGAACTCTTGCAGAGATGTCCTGGAGCTGAGATGATTGACCTTCAGCAACCACGACTATCTTCCTTTGCGTCAGGTATGACACCATCCACCGGAGAGTTTGGCCCCTGATAGCCATTGATTCCAGTTTAGCTTGGGCACCTTTATGCCACATCCAATCGAATGCAGCCTTGATGTTCAGAGCTGTCACTCACCTCACCTCTGGAATTCATCTCTTTTTCCCATGTTTGAACCAAGGCTGTAATGAGATCAGGAGCTGAGTGGCCCTGGCAGAACCCAAACTGGGCGTCACTGAGCAGGTTATTTGTGAGCAGGTGCTGCTCGATAGCACTGCTCGTGACACCTTCCATTATTTTACTGATGATCGAGAGGTGACTGATGGAGCGGTAATTGGCCGGATTGGATTTGTCCTGCTTTTTGTGTACAGGGCATACTTGGACAATTTTCCACATTGTTGGGTAGATACCAGTGGTGTAACTGTACTGGATGAGCTTGGCTAGGGGAGCAGCAAGTTCTGGAGCACAAGTCTTCAGTACTATTGCTGGAATGTTGTCAGGGCTTGGTAGCCTTTGCAGTATCCAGTGTCTCCAACCATTTCTTGATATCATGTGGAGTGAATCGAATTGGCTGGAGACTGGTATCTGTAATGCTGGGGAACCACTGGAGGAGGCCGAGATGAATCATCCACTCGGCACTTCTGGCTGAAGATTGTTGCAAATCCTTCAACTTTACCTTTTGCACTGATGTGCTGGGCTCTTCCATCATTGAGGATGGGGATATTTGTGGAGCCTCCTCCTCCAGTGAGTTGTTTAATTGCCTACCACCATTCACGACTGGATGTGACAGGACAGCAGAGGTTAGATCTGATCGGTTGGTTGTGGGATCACTTAGCTCTGTCTATCACGTGCTGCTTTCGCTGTTTGGCGTGCAAGTAGTCCTATTTGGTGGCTTCACCAGGTTGACACGTCATCTTCAGGTATGCCTGGTGCTGCTCCTGGCATGCCCTCCTACACTCTCCATTGAACCAGGGTTGATCCCTTGGCTTGATGGTAATGGTTGAGTGGGGGATATGCTGGGCCAGGAGGTTACAGATTGTGCTGGAGTACAATTCTGCTGCTGTTGATGACCCACAGTGCCTCATGGATACCCAGCCTTGAGTTGCTAGATCTGTGCGAAGTCTGTCCCATTTAGCATAGTGATAGTGCCACACAACACGATGGAGGTTGTTCTCAATGTGAAGGTGGGACTTCGTCTCCACAACGACTGTACAATGGTCACTCTTACCAATACGGTCACGGACAGATGCATCTGCAGCTGACAGATTGGCAAGGATGAGGTCAAGTATGTTTTTCCCTCTTGTTGGTTCCCTCACCACCTGCCGCAGACCCAGTCTAGCAGCTATGGCCTTTAGGACCCGACCAGCTCGATCAGTAGTACTGCTGCTGAGCCACTCTTTGTGGTGGACATTGAAATCCCCCACCCAGAGTACATTTTGTGTCCTTTCCATCGTCAGTGCTTCCTCCAAGAATTGTTCAACATTGAGGAGTACTGATTCATCAGCTGAGGGAGGATGGTATGTGGTAATCAGCAGGAAGTTTCCTTGCCCATGTTTAACCTGAAGCCATGAGACTTCATGGAATCCGGAATTCCCCTCTGCTGGGTCTGTTCTGCCAGTGGGACAGGACATATCCAGGGATGGTGATGGTGGTGTCTGGGACATTGTCTGTAAGGTATGATTCCATGAAATAATAAACAGCAGTGCATACAATAAACAATCTGCAGAGATTCTGTACAAATGATTCCTTACATGACAAGTCCATAAAGCCTAGGGCATTTTTAGGAGGATTTGCCATAAGAGATAAAGGATTTCAGGGATAAAATGCTTAGACGTTTGATGGATGATAATAATCAATCGCACAACATTCCTCCAATTAATCTGATGGAGGCACTTACAAACGAAGAAGACACTTTTAAATTGACCTATTCAGAGTTGTCATAACACACATTGGAGTAGGTGGGATGTGAATCTAGGCCTGCCTGATTCAGAAGTAGGGAAACTGCCATTGTGCCACAAGTACCCTATTGTGAATAATGAATCTACTTCTCACCTATCTGTTCAGAATGTTATTACACACCTCTGGAGCAGGTGAAACTTGGACCCGTCTCTTGGCCCAGAGGTAGGGAAACTACCAGTGCACCATAAGAAACCTTTGTGAATGAAGAACACTCCCTGTGGTAAGAAGAGCCATGAGGCCTTTTCAATAGGTAAATTAGAAATCTAGTTGCTGAAGGATCTCATTCAGAAATTTGTTAGAATATTTCAATAACTCCCAGAGCCTCCAAAAAGTGTTAAGTGACAAAAGTAGTTAGAGTATTGTGGTACAACAAAATTCACTTTGCTTCTCTCTCCATTACAGAAACCACATAAAATCCTTTCTCTCCAATGCACAAATGTTGTTACAGAGTGATTTCCATATTGCTGCAAAGGATAATTAATGGCTGGTTAAACTTTATAGAATTACACAGAATTTTACAGCACAGAGACAGATCATTTGGCTACTGGTCTTTGGTATATTTATGCTTCAGGTGAGTCTCCTCTCATCCTATTTCATTGAAGATAAATTGAAAGCGGTAAAGTAAATGCAGACAGGACTATAACACCTTTAAACAGCCAGTGGCCTGTTCACTTGCTAGTTGTTTCTGGGTTCCGTGTGGAAAGATTACACTCATCAGAATTACTTCCTTGGCAGTTGCCCCATTAATTTACGATGATCCTTCTTTCTAGTCTTGATGGTCTAAGAACTGGTAAAGATTAAAAGAAACAGAATACCTTGAAACTCTGTAATAAGAGGCTGCTCTTTTGACTATCTGCTTTTTAAGGAAGACAAAATAACAATATCCTGTAAATTCATAAACAAGACTGTGTGTCAGATCATTTAGAATCATAGAATCTCTACAGTGTAGAAGAGGCCATTTGCTCCATCAAATCTGCACAAGCCCTCTGAAGAGCATCCCACCCAGACCCACCACTAGCCATCATCCCCCACCCCCCTTCCTCCCCACCCAGCCTTTATCTCCTATCCCTGCATTTCCCACAGCTAACTCACTTAGCCTGCAGGTCCCTAGACATCACAGGGCAATTTAGCATGACCAATCCACCTAATCTTCACATCTTTGGACAGTGGGAGCAGACCAGAGCAAACTCCACACAGACAGTCACCCAAGGCTCTGGAAGATTTTACCTGTGGGAGTTCCCATTTAGCTATGGGAATTCTTTGGGTTCCCAGGAACTATAAGATCACAATAGTGAAAACCACTTAGCTATTGCTAGATAATTCATGAGCAGAATCTAAGAGAATCCAAAATAAAATCCTGGCACTTTTTATCCATGATATTTTCTACCTTCTTTCATTTCTCAAGAAGAGTTATAGTCCACTCATTACAGCACCTCTATTCCTCCACCCACAGGTACTGCTAAGCTTGCTGAGTATTTGAATTATTTTCTGCTTTTATTTATGATTTCCAGCATCCATAGTTATTTTGCTTTTTTTAACTTAATGGATTTTCTGATTTATCTAGAAGTAAAAGATGTAAATCTTCAGAATTGCTCTGTTATATATAAGGACCAAAGGAAACTCTTAAGGGAAGATAAATAAGCACATGATGGAAAAAAGAATCAAAGGCTATGTCAGTGAATTCAATGAATGTAGGCATGTCCACTCATGGATTTGCTGTGCTGAATGACATGTTTCAATGCTCTGAATACTATATGACACTCAACTGCCTCCCCCTCTCTCCCTATTTATCTCAGAACCCTCTTCCCCTTCCCCATTTCTGATGAAGGGTCTAGGCCCGAAACGTCAAGCTTTCCTGCTCCTATGATGCTGCTTGGCCTGCTGTGTTCATCCAGCCCCATGCTTGTTATCTCGGATTCTCCAGCATCTGCAGTTCCTATTATCTCCTTGAACCACTGCGGTCTTTGGAATGTAGAGGTACCCACATTGCTGTTAGGAAGTGACTTCTGAGATGTAGCGACCCAGATTCAACTTGGGTGTTTCTTGTCTTCCCACTGCCCTCCACCCCCAAGAGCAATACTTGCAACAACTCTTGATTCATACTTTACTGGCAGCGCTGCAGAAACACTATTTACATAGATGGAGCAATTTTCATAATGAGCAGAATGAGTGGTTCATTCTTTAACAATGACAACGTCCTCCATTATCTATTTAATTTAGTTCTGCTTGTACATCACTTGCTAAAATTATGTTTCTTTCTGAACATGACAGCTTTTACAATGTGATTTACAAATTACAGATCTTAAAGTTTTGTTTTCTGCAGGTTATTTGAAATGTCAGAGAATATCAAATATGCACGACAAACAAGTGGTTCAAATCATAGCTGAAGAGCACCAAAGCTACTGGGGTCAGTTTAACTTGGCTAATGAAGAACAGAAATGCCATGAATGAAAAACTCTGTATCTATTATTGAACAGAATAATCTGCTGCCTAACCAAACACGCAGTAGGTTGATGCATGAAGATCACTGATAAGATGACATACACCATCTAAAATGGAGAGTGCAGCACAACCTGGCAGTACCATATGGAAGGAAAATCATTGACTTCCTTGATGGATCATCCCACTATGCAGCTACTTCATATCATTGGGTGAAATTTTACTGTGACTATAAAATTCCCTGAGTGGCTTTCCTGCTATTTGATGGAATTGTTAGAAAGGTTCAGTTTCCTAGGATATTGAGACCAATTCACATTGCATCCTATATTCTTGCAGGAAGCCATGAAGGAATTAATAGAGTCACTCACCATAATCTCTCAAAAATTCTTGAATATGGATGTTGTGTGGAGGATCGGAGATTTGTAGCACCTCTGCCCAAGAAGAAATAAATGAAAAAGTAATATACAGTATGTATCCTCACAATTGTATTGCTTAAATTTCATGAGGTCTTACAACATCTTATGACATATTCCTCAATTTCATGGACAGAAAGAGTTATTTCAATTCGTGTGCAGTTAGTGTGCATTTACTTTAGCCTGGCTTAATGCTCACTAGCCTGGAGGTTTTTATGATACTAATGCCCTTATTAAGCCATCATAACTACCCTGGCAGAGAAGCGAGCACAGGGACCCGGTATTGGCTGCTCCATTAGTGGAGGCAGACAGTGGCTTCGGCATTGGTGTGGTTTCGGCCCAGAATCCGGCAACTCGGGATTCCTTTGGGCAGTTTTTGCGATGTCTTCCTTCCAGGGATGAGTGATGAGATTGGTTCTTGGGGCAGCTTCTGCGGACTCTGGCAGCCTGGGATTCCAGTGGCCCCGCGTGGCAGTCTTGTAGTGGTACTGTCTTTGCTCGAACCCAGGAGCCATGAATTGAACTAAGATGGACTTTGCCTGAACTTAATTTCTTTTCTTATCTATAACTTCCGTTATTAATATGGGCACCATGGTATGGCAACTTAAATACTTTTCACTGTTTTTGTTTTGAAAAAAATACAAGTGACAATAAATGACTACTCTATTCAGTGACTAAACACCATGGCCTCGATTTTATGGTTCCAATTTACAGAATTGAATGGGAGAAAAAAAAATTACTAACTGGAGCACAGATCTGTAAGACCCTTCCCTACATCTGTCCCCAGGTTAGTAACCTTGATTAGAGATGGCCAGCACTATTCTAAAAGTGGGTGTTTCAGAACTTCTGCAATTTTTAGTGAAATGGCCACCTTTGGACCCTATGGATTGGAGGAAGAAAAGTCTAAAGGGTGAATAGTATTGGTGTTGCCTCCTTGTTCATCACAAGATGCCGTAGTCTGAGTAATATCTATGTTAATGTGCATGAATGTTATGCTGGAAAAGGTAAACCACCAGTAAATAATGTGGTTGCCATGAGGTAGGAATTATCAGATGTCAGGGTTTCCTGACCTGCCAGCTGAAGAGTTGATGAAAAGCATATGCCAGACAATACTGGGTGCCTGGCAGGTTTTCAGTGAATCCATGGACCCCGAACCGGCTGGCGACAGGACTTCCATCTCTCATTCAGAAGAGCCTGCCGCCACCATCTCCCCCCATCATTATCCCACCCTCCCATGAAAGAACTACTTGTCAAGCTGATGAGAAGCTCTGTAACCCTACCTATGCCAGCAGGGACTACAGGTAGTCAAGACGGTGTCAAAATTCAAGCTAAACAAAGTTGTTTGTAAGGTTTCACTGGCAGGCCCCAGTGGGGGAATGAGAGGGATGGGAAGTGAGGAGAGCATGAGAGTTAATTCTGGGGTTTTGTTTTAGGGAGATGGTACCTCTGATGTGACGAAGATTCCACCCTCACTTATCTAACTTGAGCACACCTATTAAAAGTTGCTGGGCTACCCACCTCCTGTAGATCTCCACCTGCCATGTGTAACATAGTTGTGGGGAAGGGATAAGGCACTTGTGTTTCAATAGGGCCCAGAGTTTCCTGCCTCCCCAGTGCCTTCACTCACCAAAAGTGAAAGGGCAATTTGGGTTGGGGAATAAATGCTGGCCAGCCGGTGACACACACCCTGAATTGAATAAAATAAAGCTAACGTCTTTCAAACAGCAATGAAGTATATGTCTGCTAATCTGTTTTTGCTCAGCTTTTTATCATTCATTTGGAAACATTAGTCTTAATAAATTTATTCTCTTTTTCTGTGGATGCTGGACTGAGGGTCATAAGGGGGCATGGTGGCTCAGTGGTTAGCACTGCTGCCTCACTGCAGCATGGACCTGGGTTCGCTTCCACCCTCGGGCGACTGTCTGTGTGAATTTTGCACATTCTCCCGATGTATGTGTGGGTTTCCTCCAGGTGCTCCGGTTTCCTCCCACAGTCTAAAATGTGCAGGCTACGTGGACTGGGCATGCTAAATTGTCCATGGTGTTGAGGGATGTGTAGATTAGGTGGGTTATAGGGGGAAGAGTCAGGGTGGGATGTTCTGAGAGTCGGTGTGGACTTGTTGGGCTGAAGGGTCTGTTTCCACACTGTAGGGATTCTATGATCTATGAAACAAAGACTTCAGGAATAATTCTGACCCTTGGATAGCTATTCTGACATGTGGAGTTGGATTTTCATCATGTAAGCAATAATTGTGATTTGAAAATTCTCACATTGTCACCCTCTTGGTTGCATTCTGGCAGCACTTGAAGCAACTCTTTCACTCAGTGAAGGTGGGGACAACGTTGAATTGGACTCTCTGTCAGAGGAGGCCAAAGCCAAGGCGGCTTTATTAAAAGGACCATCTCTGTTTGCTGAGACTGTCTCAGTTCATTTGCTGGTGAAATTCTCTTCTGCGCTTTTGCTATCTCTGGACTCAACTACTGCAATGCACAGCTGGTTGGTCTCCATATTCAATCCTCTTTAAACTTGAGATCATTCAAAATCCAACTGCTTGTGTCTTAGCTCAAAGCATTTCTCATTCCCCTATCACCCTTTGTGTTTGTTAACTTATGTCGACTTTTGGCTCAAGTAACGTCTTGACTTTGAAACACTCATCCCTGTTTTCAAATCACTCCATGATCTTGCCTGTCTTCATTCCAGCCTCTCTTGAGTGTTCCTGACTTTAGTTCCTCCAATTTTGATGACTAAGCCTCCTGTTGCTGAGGTGCCAAACTCCTGAATACCCTCCCTATAGCTCTCCACCCATTAATTCAGAAACTACCAGCCTTACTAACACAACTAAATTGCTAATATCATTTTCAGTGAGGAGGTAAGCTGCCAGGTCTTGGTTCTACATTGTATTTGAACTGAAAGCGGACATACTATAGGTGGGTTGGGTTGGGATTCAGTTTTTTTTTAAATCTTAACACCTTGCTGACCCTAACCACTCCATTTTTAGTTGCTAAAATTCAACCCAAAGTGTCATCTTTGATTAGACTTTCACATTTTGGAG
This sequence comes from Ginglymostoma cirratum, assembly GCA_024137785.1. Classification (NCBI taxonomy): domain Eukaryota; kingdom Metazoa; phylum Chordata; class Chondrichthyes; order Orectolobiformes; family Ginglymostomatidae; genus Ginglymostoma; species Ginglymostoma cirratum. The sequence continues at coordinate 25,464,964 of JAHRHZ010000049.1, forward strand.
TGGTTCTAGAATCCCCAGTGTTACGACTCAGAGTAGCACCGTCTTTTGGATTGTCACTACGCAAGGTTTGTCACTTGGAGTTGTTCTTTCAGATTTGTTCTTCTGATGTTGTTGTCACTGGCTGAACTGACATTTTTGCCCATCTGTAACTGCCCTCGAGAAAGTGGAGATGGTTGGAGAAAAGAAATCAGCAGTCACATCCATAGGAGTTTTCTCAAATCCAGAGTTCCTTTGCTGGAAAATACAGACACTTGCATTAAATCTCCAGTTCCTTTTTTTTAATCAATCCACTGTTGGTGTTACAGCAGCAGGTTCGAAAGGCAAATTTTACCCTCAGTGTTTTTGGGATTAGAGACTTCAGAGATTTGATTGTTTGCTCACAGGAAGCTGGGAACATGTTTTTTCTGATTTGAAATGGCGTTACTTTATATAGCATTAAAACCTGTTTTAAACATCTTTTACTCACATATAATGCCATATACTTTGGTTGGAGGAAATCAAAGATCTTACCGTAACCTGATGAAAATTATTGTCTGTAATGTCCATTCTTTGTTGAGCACTTTAAATTCCATGCAATACTCAGCTAATATATATATTGCTTTTCTGAACTGTTTTGATCAACTATTCCAATTCATTTTCATATTAGCTTGAGTCCTTTGAATCAATTATATATTATTGAAGGAGAAGAAAATTATTAATTACAAATTTCATCTGGCAGCAAAATAGCATGATATGGAGCATACAAAACAGGTATTCAACTTTCACAATGTGTTAAGCAAAATATCAGAAACGGACATTTCGCTGCTATTGTTTCTTTGCAAAACAAAAGAAGAAATAAGTAATGGTGATCAAAATACTGCTGCTGTTAGCACTTTTCCTCTACAAAGATTGCTCTGATTAAGGTTCGCAACTATTGCACACCCAACATACATCAAGGTGTCAGTCACATCTCAAATGTAAAAGGTCAGAAGTTACTCGTGAGACAGCAAATAGTGATTGGCTCAAATCTCACATCAATAAAAAAAGTACAAACCATTTTATTTTTAAGCAGGCAATAGTAACTCGATCAAATACCCCTCATATTTGTTTCATATAAAAAGCCCAAAAATCATAACCCAGCAAAAGAACAACCACAGGCCTGAGATTTCCTCGCAGCCGAGAGGAAGAAGGAAGCTTACTTAAGGTTGAGGAAGCAAGGATCGGACAGGGGTCTAGAAGTCTACAAGGTAGCCAGGCAGGAACTGAAGAATGGACTTAGGAGAGCTCGAAGCGGGTATGAAAAAGCCTTGGTGGGTTGGATTAAAGAAAACCTCAAGGTGTTCTATGCTGATATGAGGAACAAGAAGATGGCCAGAGTGAGGGTACAGCCGAACAGGGATTATGGAGGAAACTTGTGCGCAGAGTCGGAGGAGGTAAAGCAGGTCCTTAATGAATACTTTGCTTCAGTATTCACCAGTGAGAGGGACTTTAATGTTTGTGAAGACAGCATGAAACAGATAGATATGCTTGAACAGGTTGATGTTAAGAAGGAGGATATGCTAGAAATTTTGAAAAACATGAGGATCGATAAGTCCCCTGGGCCAGACAGTATGTACCCAAGGTTACTATGGGAAGAGAGGGTAGAGATTGATGCACCTTTGATGATGATTTTTGCATCCTCACTGTCCAGTACCAGATGATTGGAGGGCAGCAAATGTTATTCCCTTATTCAAGAAGGGGAAAAGGGATAATCCTGGGAATTACAGACCAGTCAGTCTTACTTATGTGGTGGGCAAATTATTGGAGAGGATTTCGAGATATAGTATTTATGATTATTTGGAAAAGTACAGTTTGATTAGAAATAGTCAGCATGACTTTGTGAGGTAACAAGGTGTAGAGCTGGATGAACACAGCAGGCCAAGCAGCATCAGAGGAGCAGGAAAGCTGACGTTTTGGGTCAAGACCCTTTTTCAGAAATGGGGGAGGGGAAGGGGATTCTGAAATAAATAGGGAGAGAGGGAGAGGCGGACAGAAGATAGATAAAGGAAGGCAACCCCATCACTTCAGGTGACCTCCCACCCACAGCCTCTAACCTCATCATTCCCCAACCTGGCACCGCCCGTTTCCATCTCCTTCCCAAAATCCACAAACCCGACTGCCCTGGTTGACCCATCATCCCCGCCTGCTCCTGCCCCACTGAACTTATCTCCACCTATCTCAACTCCATTTTCTCCCCCTTGGTCCAGGAATTCCCTACCTACGTCTATCTCAGATTCTCCAGCATCGGCAGTTCCTCCTATCTCTATGACTTTGTGAGGGGCAGCTCATGCCTCACAAGCTTTATTGAATTCTTTGAGGATGTGACAAAACACATTGATGAAGGCAGAGCAGTTGATGTGGTCTATATGGATTTTGGGAAGGCATTTGAAAAGGTTCCACATGGTAGGCTCATTCAGAAAGTAAGGAGGCATGGGATCCAGGGAAATTTGGCTGTCTTGAAACAGAATTGGCTTTCCAATAGAAGACAGAGGCTGGTAGTAGATGGAAAGAATCAGCCTGGAGCTCGGTGACCAACGGTGTTCCACGGGGATCTGTTCTGGGACCTCTGCTCTTTGTGATCTTTATAAATGACTTGAATGAGGAAGTGGAAGGGTGGGTTAGTAAGTTTGCCAATGACACGAAGGTTGGTGGAGTTGTGGATAGAGTAGAGAGCTGTTGTAGGTTGCAACGGGACATTGACACAATGCAGAACTGGGCAAAGAAGTGGCAGTTAGAATTCAAGTGTAAAGTGATTCATTTTGGAAGGTTGAATTTAAATGCAGAATACAGGGTTAGTGGCAGGGTTCTTGGCAGTGTGGAGGAACAGAGGGATCTTGGCGTCCACATCCACCGATTCCTTAAAGTTCCTACCCAAGTTGACAGGGTTGAAAAGAAGACCTATGTTTTGTTGGCTTTCATTGTCGGGGGAATTGAGTATAAGAGCCATGAGGTTATGCTGCAGCTCTTTAAACCAGAGACCATACTTGGAATATTATGTTCAGTTGTGGTCGCCTCATTATAGGAAGGATGTGGAAGCTTTAGAAAGGGTGCAGAGGAGATTTACCAGGATGCTGCATGGACTGGAGGGCAGTTCTTATGAGGAAAGGTCGAGGGAGCTAAGGCTTTTCTCATTGGAACGAAGAAGGGTGAGAGGTGACTTGATAGAGATGTACAACATGATGAGAAACATAGATAGAGTGGATAGTCAGAGACTTTTTCTCAGGGCGGAAATGACTATTACGAGGAGGCATAATTTTAAGTTGATTGCAGGAAGTTTTAAGAGAGATGTCAGAGGTAGGTTCTTTACACAGAGAGTGGTGGTGCATGGAATGCGCTGCCGGTGGCGGTGGTGGAATCAGATACATTAGGGACATTTAAGCGAGTCTTGGATAGGCACATGGAGGATAGTAAAATGTAGGGTATGCAGGATAGTTTGATCTTAGAGTAGGATAATAGGTCGGCACAACTTCATGGGCTGAGGGGCCTGTACTGTGCTGTACTGTTCTATGTTCTATGTTCTATGTTTAAAACCAAGTAAAATACAAATGAATTTGAGAAGTACATTAGAAACAAGAGGATAACCAGGAAAAGAGTACAGCCCATTAGGGATCAAAATATCAAACTGTGTGTGGAGCTGGAAGATATAGATGAGGTTTTAAATGAATACTTTGATGTTGGATAGAAATCCAGGAGAAGGACTGTGATAGTTTTCAACAAATCACATTAGAGAGGATAGATTAGCAGTTTCAACAGGTTTAAAATTAGATAAATCTGCAGATCCAGCTGAGATGAATCCCAGATGCTGTGGGAGGCAAAGGGGGAGTTTGCAGGCATCCTCTTGTGAATTTTCAAACCCTCTCTGACCACACGAGACGTGCCAGAGAACCAAAGGACCACTAACCAACTACCATTATTCGAGAAGAATGATAAGAATAAATTCAGAAACTATAGCCCAGCGAGTCTGACAGGGAAATTTTGTCTGACAGGGAAATTTTGTCTGACAGTAAGATTGTGCTTTTTGAGGAGGTGACTACAGTTGATGTAGTTAACTCAGACATCAGTAGGACAGACTTGTCAAGAAGGTTAAATCCATGGGACCCAGTATAATTTGGCAAATTGGATCCAAAATTGGCTTAGTGGAAGGAAGCAGAGCGTAAAGATTGAAGAGTGCTTTTGTGAACAGAAACCTGTGTCCAGTGGTGTGGCACAGGGCTCAGTCTTGCTCCTTTGCCAGGCCAAGCTGAGAGGCCACCACGCCAAGCAGAGAGGTCACCACACCAGGCCGAGAGATCATCATGCTGGGCAGAGGTCACCATGCTGGTATGAAAGATGGCCACGCTGAGCCGAGAGATCGCCACGCTGGATCCTGGCTGAGGCCCACAGTCTGAGTCTATGCTGAGGCCAGGAGTTCAGGAAATTGACGAGAATAAAGAAGGAAAAAAAAGGAGAAAAGGAAAGAAAAGAAGTAGACGGACCTCCAGGTGAGGAGTCCAACTTCGTCTTCATATAAGTTCTCTGATTGGACCAGATTAACAGCCCTAACCAGGGAGCTCTGGATGACAGATAAAACAAGGAGTGTCAGAGATTCTGGCACTCTGATAGCTGTCACTGAAGAGGCAGTACTAAAGTCAAATGCTATGCATACGTAAATAAAGGGTGCATTGGTGACGGGATATTGCCTCTGTGGAGTTATTTCAGTGGAGAACATTTGAAAACATGTCAGTGACCGATGAATGATGAAAGATGACAGCCAGTTCCACTTCACAATCATCTCTTTTGACTCCTCCACTGTATCTAATTTCTCATGTTGCTTGTTCATCATTCAATACTGGGTGAGCAGAAAATTTTCTCCAATTAAACATTCAGAAAACCAAAACCATCACCTTTAGCTGCCATCATTAGTCTAGACTGATTCCATATCTGTCCATACTCTGAGGCTGAATCAATTCTCCAACTAATTTGCCAGAATTTCAGTGGAAGAGGAAAGAAAATAAGTAAATCTGTTGATACAATACTTTTCATGGCTGCTGGATGTCACTTAGAGCTAATGTACTTCTGCAGATAAAGGAGTGATAAAGCAAACACAGCAGGCAATTAGTACATAGCAAACGCATGGAAACAACAACATGATAATATTGATAATCTGTTTTGGTGATGCTGATTAAAGGATAACTACTGGTCAGGATGCTGGGAATAACACAGTTCTGGTTGCCCCGTTATAGGAAGGATAGTGTTAAACTGGAGAGCGTTCAGAAAAGATTTACCAGGATGTTGCTGGAAATGAAGGATTTGAGTTATAAAAATAGGCTGGAAAGGCTGGGATCATTTTCAGACCAGTGTTGGAGGTTGAAAGGTGACCTTATAGAGGTTTATAAAATCATGAGGGGCATAGATAAAGTGAATGGCAAGGGTCTTTCCCCATGGTGGGAAAGTTCAAAACTAGGGGACATATTTTTAAGGTTGAAGGAGAAAGATTTAAAAAGGACATGAGGGGCAACTTTTTTACACAGAGAGTTGTCAGTGTAGAATGAACTGCCAGAGGAAATGGTCGTTGCAGGTACAGTTACAAAGTTTAAAAGATATTGGGATAAGTTTATGAATAGGAAAGATTTGGAGGGATATGAACCAAGCGCAGGCCGATAGCACTAGTTTAATTTGAGAACACAGACGGCATGGACTAGTTGGACCAAAGGGTCTGTTTCCATGCTGTATGGCTTTATGACTATAACACAGCTTTGAAGAGCAATAGAAATTCTAGATAAATGATGTTTACATTAATTCTTAAATATGAACTGGAGACTATCCCCTGACATTCATTTCTCAATTCTTTGGAAAAATTTCCTGTAAATAATTCCAAAGGAAGACAAAATATATTGAGGCCAGCCATCTACCAATTGTGAGTTGCGATTATCAAATGTTGGAACTTCTGAATGCCAATGTAATTGAAGGCAAAGACTTTTGAAGTAATTGTTTGCAGCTCGAGAAGACTTAGCTCAGAGTCTATGAGCTGGAAGTTGAACTACAGGCACTGTAACACATAAGAGAAGGGGACAGTTACTTGGACATTCCAATCCTGGGGGGTGGTCACTCCCTTAGAATAGGGTCTTCTGATTTGTTCACTGGTCAGGGAAAGGAGGGTGTGACTGTGAATGAGGCAGATTAGGAGGTCCAGACAGCACGAATACAGCAGCCTTTGTAATCTTCCAGCCGCTTTGAGTTTCTTTCAGCTTATTTGGATGACAGTCAGGTCTGCAGGGTGAATAGTATAATCTAAGATGATACCAAGGTAGAAGCAGCCATTCAAGCAATTTTTCCTCATCTCTGTTATAAATTTGCTATTCCTTATCCCAAAACTATGACCTCTCATTCTAGATTGCTCATACAAGGAAATATCCTTTCTACATCAACTTCACCAATCCACTTTAGCATCTTTCATACTTCAATTAGATCTCCTCTCATTCTTCTCAACTCCAAAGAGTATAGGCCTAACCTGCTCAATATTTCTTCGTAAGAGAAACCCTTAATCTCTGGAATTAATCTCGTGAACCGCCTCTGAACTGCCTCCAATGCAACTACTTCCCTCCCCAAGTAAGGGGACCAAAATTGTATGCAATGCTCCATGTCTCACTAATGCCTTGTACATTGCAGCAACACTCCCCTACTTTTATATTCTATTCCTTTAACAACAAATGCCGAAATCTCATTTGCATTTCTTATTACCTGCTGTACCTGCAGACTAGTTATCAGTGATTAATGCACAAGGACACTCAGATCCCTCTGCATTGAAGCACTCTGTAGTTTCTCTCCAATTAGATAGCAAGTTGACTTTTTATTCCTCTGACCAAAATGGATCACCTTACACTTTTCCACATTAAACATCTTCTGCCAATTTTTTGCGCATTCACCTAATTTATCCTTATCCATTTGTAAATGTCTTTTTGCTTCATTGCAACTTACTTTCTTACCTATTTTAATGGCATCTGGCTATGTGTCTGAATGTATGTAGCATTCAAAACAAAATAGATGAACTGATAGTGCAAATAGAAGTCAATAGATACAATCTGATAGCCATTACAGAGAAATACCTACAAAATAATGTTAGTTTTCTGACCTGAATATTGAATGGTATGTGACATTCAGGAATATCAGGAAGCTAGGAAAAGGTGCAGATCTGACTGCTGATTAAAGATGGTATAGAGAGGGATAACCTAAAATCAGGAATTGTAACTTAGAACTGCTTTGGATAGAGATCAGCAAGGATAAAGGCATGAAGTCACATGTGGGGTTGGTGGCTGAACAGTAACTAATGATAGGATGGAGTATAAACTCATTCATAACTGAATATTATAAAGGTATTGTGATAATCAGAGGGAATTTTATTCTATACATAAACTGGAAACATTAGATGGGCTAAGGATGAATGAGGAATTCACAGAATGTTTTTGGAATGGTTTCTGAGAGCGGCGTGTTCCGGAGCCAATCAGAAAACAGGTCATACATAGAACCATAGAAGATAGGAGCAGGAGGAGGCCATTCGGCCCTTCAAATCTGCTCCACCATTCATCGCGATCATGGTTGCTTGTCCAACTCAATAGCCCAATCCTGCTTTCTCCCCATAACCTTTGATCCCATTCTCCCCGAGTGCTATATCTAGTCACCTCTTGAATACATTCAATGTTTTGGCATCAATTACTTCCTGTGGTAATGAATTCCACAGGCTCACCACTCTTTGGGTGAAGAAATGTCTCCTCATCTCCGTCCTAAATCGTCTACGCAAATCCTCAGACTGTGCCCTCTGGTTCTGGACACACCCACCATTGGTAACATTCTCCCTGAATCTACCTACACCTGGTATTGTGACACAAGGTAGGATTAATTAATGATCTCATAAACGAAGGTGACTCTAGGTAGCAGCAGCCATGATTGAATTTTATAGGCAGTTTGACAGAGGGCAAAATGGATCCAAGACTAGTATTTGAAACTTGAATAAGGGCAATTATGAGAGAATGGAAGCAGAACAAGTTAAAATGAACAGCCACATTAAGATAAGGAATTGGTCAATAGAGATACATTGACATTTAAGAGAACATTTTATTATATGCAGAATGTATCCATGAAAATGAGCAAGAAAACATCCAAAGAGAAGATTAGTTACCTGGATAACTTAATAAAAATGTTAAAGGTGGTGCTGAATTTAGAGAAAATAATATAGTTGCAGACAAATGAATAAGAAATGAAAATGGACGGCATTGACCTAGGCACCAGAAAAGATAGTGGTAGAAACAGCCCTGTCAACCCTGCAAAGTCCTCCTTACTAATATCTGGGGGCTAGTGCCAAAGTTGGGAGAGCTGTCTCACAGACTGGTAAAGCACCAGCCTGACATAGTCATACTCAAGGGATCGTACCTTACAGTCAATGTCCCAGACACAACAGTCACCATCCATGGATTTGTCCTGTCCCACTGGCAGGACAGACACAATAGATGTGGCAACACAGTGGAATATAGTTGGAAGGGAGTTACCCTAGGAATCATCACCATTTAGGTTTGGACTCCAAACATGGGTAATGAAGCCTCCTGCTGATTATCATGTACTGTCCTCCCTCAGCTGATGAATCAGTACCTTCTCCATGTTGAACTACACTTGGAAGAAGCACTGATGGTGGCAAGAGCGCCAAATGTACTCTGGGTGGGCGAGCTGGTTAGATCCTAAGAACCAACAAGAAGGAAAAACATACTTGACATCATCATCACCAATCTGCCAGCTACAGCTACGTTTGTCCATGATGGTATCACTAAGAGAGTTCATTGCACAGTCTTTGTAAGATAAAGTCCCACCTTCACATTGAGAATAACCGCCTTTGGATTGTGTGGTCTATCACCTTGCTAAATGAGACAAATTTTGAACAGATGTGGCAACTCAAGACTGGGCACCCATGAAGCACTATGGCCCATCAATGGCAGCAGAATTATACTCCAGCACAATCTGTAACCTCATGGCCTGGCATATTTCCCCACTCAACCATTACCATCAAGCCAGGGAATCATCCCTGGTTCAACACAGAGTGCAGGAGGGCGTGCCTGGAGCAGCACCAGGGATACCTAAAAATGAAGTGTCAACCTGGTGAAGCTACAAAACAGGACTACTTGCACGCCAAACAGCATAAGCAGCAAGTGAAAGACAGTGCTAAGTGATCCCACAACCAACAAATCAGATCTAAGCTCTGCAGTTCTGCCACATCCAGTTATGAATGGATTGGGCTGGCAAGTGAAAAGTAACATTTGCACAACACAAATGTCAGGCAATGACCAGCTCTAATAAGAGACAACCTAATCTATTAGCTACTTCACAGAAAACAGGTTATTTGCATAGATGGGCATTTTGCTGGTTGCAACAAATAATAAATGGAGTCCTCTAGGAATCAGTGCTGTGGTCTCAACTAATATACAATTCAAATAAATTACTTGGAATTAGGGATCAAAGGTACAGTAGCTAAATTTACAGACGACACAAAAATAGAAAGGAAAGTAACTTGAGAAGTCAACATAGGGAACTTATAGACTAATATATGAGGTTAAATGCATGTGCAATAATCCGGCAAATGGAGTATAATATAAGAATCCAGGTTCACTAGATTATTCCCAGAAATGAGGGGTTTGTCATGTGAAGAGAAATTGAACAGTTTAGACCTATACTCTCTGGAATTTAGAAGAATAAGGGGAGATCAAATTGAGCTATTCAAGATGATAAAAGGTATAGATGAAATAGACATAGAGCGGATGCTTCCTCTTATGGGCATTCTAGGATGAGAGGTCATAGTCTTAGGATAAGGGGTAGCAAATTTAAAACAGAGTTGAGGAGAAACTACTTCTCCCAAGGGGTTGTAAATCTGTGGAATTCGCTACACCAAAGTGCATGGACATTGGGACAGTGAGTAAATTTAAGGAGTTAGACAGATTTTTAATTAATAATAGGTTGAAGGGTTATGGGGCGAAGGCAGGAAAATGGCGGTGAGGGGCATATCAGCCATGATCAGACAGCTGAGCAGACTTGGAAAGGCCGAATGGCCTAATTCTGCCCCTATATCTTATGAACTAATTTCTTATGAAAATGAAGTTTGCAGGAAGAATAAAAATCAAGTATACACAGACTCTTTGCCCTCTGAGAGAATAAAAATCCGCCTCGTCTGATTTAAATGGGCAATCCCTTACTCTGAGATTATTTCCTCTATTCTAGAGTGTTCCACAAGAAAAAAACAATTTCTTTGCATCTACCCTGTCACACCCCCAAGAGTCTTGTACGTTTCAATAAGGTCTCATTTCATTCTTCTTAGTCTGTGGAATTCTTTACCACAGAGGGCTGTAGAGGCTGAGTTGTTGAGTCCATTCAACTCTGAGACAGGCAGATTTTTAATCGGTGACTGAATGCAGGGTTATGGGAATAAAGCAGGAAACTGGAGTTGAGGATTATCAGATCAAAAACCATATTCCGATAGCTTTCCTGTTGATGTTAACGTTTTGGGCCTGGTGAAGGGTCACTGGACCTGAAATGTTAACTCTGTTTTTCCCTTCACAGCTGCTGTCAGACCTGCTGAGCTTTTCCAGCAAGTTTATTTTTGTTCCTGATTTACAATATCCGCAGTTCTTTCGTTTTTTAAATTTCCTATTGATGTACCCGTGTGCTAATTTTACATTTCATGCACTAGGACACCAAGATACCTCTACAACATCAAAACCTGCATTATATTAACATTTGGTTAACATGCTTATTATTAATAAGTACAAGCACGAGTTTCACCTTAATTATAAATGGTATGAAATGGAATTTAGGTCTCAGAGTGTTTTGGTCTCCGTAAAACAGAAATTATATATTAACACCATCGCAACAAAAAATGGTCAGTTTTTATTTTGAGAGGTGATTTTTAGTTAGTTCTTTTGATCCAAAATATCCAGATCACTACGGCTTCAGATTAATGCATTTAAACCGATTTTACCATTGTTAGAGTTTTTCATTGCATTTTCTAATTCTTGCCTATTTTCTGATCACTGCCACTCATTTCATGTTCCTTGAGCTTGAACGTTTGAGCGTCACATTCCTTCTGTTTGTCTTCTTGCAGTGTTTGTGTCAATGTTTAAAAATAGAAAACTGTTTCAATTCCTTCTTTCCTTTGCATCCCCACAAGTTTATGATGAGCTAAAATCTCTTCCTGTCTCTATTTCTCTAATGTACTAATTTTGTTATGAAGAAAGATGCAGCTTACTGTGATATTAAACTCTTCTTCCTATCAGATGCTTACTGTTTAGCTCCTAAGCCCATAATTCTTTATTTCTGTATTAATTGGTAATCTTGAAAAATAATTGCTCAGTAGTCTCCCACACTGTTTCTTTTTCTAGTGGGCTTCAAACCTTTCAACAATATTTCCCATATTCAATTCACTAAAACCTGTGTCTAGTCATTTTTAGTTGACAGCTGGAGATGAAAGCTTGGTTGTGCTGCACCGCTGAGCTACAAATAATTCCCAAACTGCCTTTAGCAGCCTCAAGGCGTCAGCCTAGTCTATGAAAAACATGGAGCTATATTCAGGAAAGAAAAACTCACCATGTGTATCTTTGCTGCTTGTTCAATATTTCCATATTTCTGAAGATAGGTCTCCATTTAATTAATTTTGAACTATCACTGTCAATTTATGTGAAAAATGTATAAACTTTTTCATTATGTTATCAAATCAGCAATTTTTATTGTCCAAAAGGATTTTCACTGACATAGCTAGATTATATTTCTTTTATTAACTGATTTTCATCTTGTCCTTTTTGCATACATTTATCAGGCCTGGAGGCAGCTCGGAAGGGTCACGAGACTGGTCACTGAAATCCATGAACAGAGCTATGAGGACAGACTAGAAATGATTAGACATTTCAGTCTTGAAAAAAGGCAACAGAGAGTGAAGCATATTTTGTATTATGATAAACAATAAGGGGAATTAGATTCTATAATTATACTTCAAATTTAACTTTGATGGTGGTCCGGGGGCTACTGTTTAAAATAATAAAAATAATTTTAGCAGTAATCTCACAAAGCTATTCTTCATACAAGGAGCAATCGACACACTGGATTACCTTCAGGGTGTAGAAATCATATCAGGCTGCGATTAGGGCTCAAGCTTGTTGTACTAGAGCAGAGAAAGCTCCATTCTTTCGTGCTGCTGCACATTATTTGTCGCCCTATACTTGATGTAAGAGTAGTAGTGCTAGTAGACTCCCCATGGTTCAAATATGCCTCAGCTGTAAGTGATTTCAAAGGTCACAGTTTTTATAGCTTAGCTGACACCAACGAAGTTGATTATACTGGACGAAGCGACCATGCTACTGCACCCACTCGCTCAGCTGCTTTCATATAATCCCTGGGCATGAAGGAATAAAGACTTCTGAACAGCCTGGTAGCTGCAATGGATGAATAGTAAAGGACATTTCTCTACTCATGCTCTTTACTGAGAGTTGCTAATCAAGGTTTACAGTATGATATCAGGACAAAGCAAGGAGGTTGATCTAAACAACTACCTCAGCTAATAGAGATAAAAGGTACTGCAGATGGTGGAGAATCCGAGATAACAAGCGTGGGGCTGGATGAACACAGCAGGTCAAGCACCTCAGCTAATACAGGATTGAATTTGGGTGGTTTGCATTATTCTGCACCATATTCTTAACTAAATGAGTCAACCCTTATAATATGGGAGTGCTTGAAACTGACATCAGGTATCTGAACCCTGAAAAGTTTCACTCTGTGGTGCTAACATTAAATTAAAGGTTCTGTCTCAGATTCTATAACTTTTACTGGTGTGTAACAGTGCCATGTAATGTAGAGGGACAGGCTCTATTGGAAGTCAGGGTAGGCAACCTCTGAAGACATAAAGATGATCCCCAGTGAGGAGGCAAAATGGTCAAAAAGCCTGCACTAGACTCCAGCACTGCAATTAAAGCCTACAGCTAACCTTAAAGCATAAAACCTCTCTATTACCCTCACCCCTTACCCTCACCACTCCCCATGCTGCATCATGATAATGCATGTCACTCAATGCGCTGTATACATCCCTCCATAGCCCCTTATTCTATCCATGTTACCTAATACCCTAATTGGCTAATGTAACCCACATGGCCCACACACATCCTAACCTCTGCCCCATCCTAACTCCTTGATCCTTAGCCCCTATGCAAATTAGTTGCTATCTCATGCCACCCAATACATTCCAGCCACCATCCTTTGCCCTTTCACCAACCATCCAACTAACCTGACATCATCATGATATTGTCACCTGATATCAGGACTCGTGCACAGCTGAGAAAAAAATAGTGTTCAATGATATAAAACATTGAAAATTATATTTACATTTTTGAGAAAAACACAGTCATACATGAAAATATATTTACTATATACAAATCCCTTCTCTTCAGTAAAACCTTATCAAAATAAATATTGAATTCCAATGCACTCTGGGCTTGAATTCAAAGTTTCACATCAAAGGACAAAATAGTTGTAGCTGTCAATCCACCTATGAAATGAAAGGCATCCCACTGCAATAATGGATCCCTGTGAATTTGGTCATACTATCGCAGTGACTGCAGAGCATTCTGAAGGGCAAGGATGAACAGCCAGCAGTCCTGCCACATGTCGGTACCAATGACATGGATACAAAAGAAATGAGGTCCTGCAATAGCAATTTAGCAAGTTAGTTAGTAGATTAAAGAGAAAGAATACCAAAGTTATAATCTCAGATTTACTTCCCATGCCACACACAACTGAGTGTGGAATAGGAAGATAAGTCAGATGAATACGTGGCTGAAGAGCTGGTGTAGGAGGGATGGATTCAAATTTTGGATCATTGGGACATCTTCTGAGGTGGGTGCGACTTGTACAAGCTGGAGGGATTGCACTTCGACCGGAATCAATTCGATATCCTTGCTGGGGCTTTTGCTCGTGCTGTTGGGGTGGTGTTAAAATAATTGGGCAGGGGGACGGGACACAGAGTCAATGTAAAGTTGGGAGCAATGTCCGATCAGATATGGAAGGAATGCTAGGACCAGTAGATGGAGAAGACATGGGCACGATAAGGTATATGGGGTTGGGGGGGGGGGGTCCAGAAACCTAAACTGCATCCATATTAATAGAGGAAGATTGACTGGTAAGGTGGATGAACTTAGAGCATTGACCAGCATGTGGAAATATGATATTATTGCAATCACTGAGACATGGTTGAACAAAGGACAGAAATGGTAGGATATAGGAGTTTCAGATGTGATGGGGGCAATGTAAGCGAGGTCAGGACATTGCATTATTGGTGAGGACACCATCACAGCAGTAATAAGGGAGGATGTTTTGAAGCATCTTCAAATGAGGCCATCTGGGTACAGCTAAGAAATAAAAATGAAGTGATTACATTGCTGGGATTATACAAGAGGTCTCACAACAATCAAAGGTAGACAGAGGAGCAGATATGGTGGCAAATTACAGAACGGTGTGAGAGACATAGGGTGATAGACGTAGGGGATTTCAACTTTATTAACTCTAACTGGGATTGTCTTTGTGTGAGATGATTAGATAGGGTAGGGGGATTTTTTAAAGTACATCCAGGAGAAATGTTTGTGAAATAACTCCACAGAGGCCGGTATCCTATAACCAAGTCGCCCTTTATTTACATGGGGAGAGACCTTGACACTGGTCTGGCTTCTTCAGAGCCAGCTATCAGAAAGAACAGAACCTCTGACACTTCTGTTTTTATCTTTGAGCCAGGGCTCCCTGATTGGGCCAGATTAAGAGCCCCAATCAGGGAACTCATATTCTATGAAGTCCACCTGGCTTACCTCACTACCATCACTACAGTTTGTGCCAGTATGTAGACAGTCTGAATAGAAATGGGGCAGTGCTAGACCTAATCATAGGGAATGAAGCTGATCAAATGGTTGAGGTATCAGTAAGTGAGCATTTTGGGATAGTGACCGTAACTCTGTCAGCTTCAAAGTCATTATGGAAAGGGATAAGGATAGTGTAGGATTTAAGTGTCTAATATGGGGAAGCCTACTTTCAATACCATTAGATAGGGTCTGGCAAACATTGACTGGGAGCAGCTACTTGTTGCTAAGTCTCCATTTGGAAAATGGGAGTCTTTTGAAAGTAGTAAAGTGAGGGTTCAATTCCAGCGTGTTGCTCTAAGAGTGAAGGGAAAGGGCAGCAAGTTTGCTAAAGAAAAAGAATGAAGCATACCTCAGACCTAATGCATTAAAAACATGGGAGGCCCTTCAAAAGTACAAAGAGATTCAAGTGCTGCTTAAAACAGAAAATAGGAGACCAAATAAGGGCCACAAAATACCTTTGGCAGATAGGAACAAGGTAAACCCCAAGACATTTTATAATTCTACTAAGTGTAAGAGGATTATCCATGGAAAAAAAAAGCGAGACCTATTAGAGACCTAAGGACCAACTTGTGTGAGGAACCTGAGGATGTGGTTGAGATTCCAGGACACACTAAAATTAATGCAGAAGAGGTAGTGGATGCTTTAGCAAGCATAAAGGTTCATGAATTCCCAGGGCCTGATGAAATGTTTCCCAGGCTGCTATGAGAGGCAAAGGAAGAGATTGCTGGGGCCGTGTGGAGATATTTAATACTTTGCTGGCCATAGATGAAGTGCCAGATGACTAGAGGATAGTAATGTGGTTCCTTTGTTCAAGAAGGGTAGCAGGGATAAGCCAGGTATTTACAGACCAGTTAGTTGGATGTTACTGATAGGGAAATTATTAGAAAAAAATATTCCAATGTTTCCCACTTGGGAAGGCAGGAATTGCTCAGGGACAGTCAACACAGATTTGGTAGAGGGAGATCCAGTCTGATGAATTTAATTCAGAGATAGTAGGAACTGCAGATGCTGGAGAACCTGAGACAACATTTTGGGTCCGAAATGTCAGCTTTCCTGTTCCTCTAATGCTGCTTGGCCTGCTGTGTTCATCCAGCTCTACACCTTGTTATCTCTGACCAATTTAATATTTTTTTTTGTAAAGCTGACTAAATATATTGATGAGGTTTGTGCTGTTAATGTGATTACATGGATTTCAGTAAGGCCTTTGATAAGTTTCCACATGGAAGGCTGGTCTAAATAGTAAGAACCCATGGGATCCAAAATTGGCTTCCAAATAGCAGGCAAAGGATGATGGTGGAGAAGGTTCTTTTTGTAATTGGCTCAGTGCTGGGACTCTTGCTGTTTGTCGCATACATTAATGACTTGAATGTGAATGTCCATTTACAATGAGCAGATGGCATGAAAATTGGTGGTGTTGATAGCGAGAAGGATAGTCTCAGGTACAGTCTGATATTGATCATCTGGCAAAATGGCCAAAACAATGGCAGATAAAATTTAATCCTGATAGGTGCAGAGTGATGCATTTTGGGAAGTCTAGTAAGAAAAGGATGTACGCAATGAATATTGTAGGTCCCTAGAGAACACTGAAGAACAAAGCAACCTTGCTGTACAAGTCCATAGATTCCTGAAGGGGTCAGCACAGGTTGACAGGGTGGTAAAGAAGGCATACTGGATGCTTAACGTCATGAGCTGGACATAGAACGTGGGAAGCATCGTTACAACTTTGTAAACTATTGGTAAGGCCACCAATACTAGGTATAGTTCTAGCCACCGCACTATTGGAAGGATGAGGTTGTACTGGAGACAAGATTCAACAGGATGTTGTCTGGATAAAATATCTCACTTATGAGGAGAGAGTAGAGAGGCTGGTATTATTTTCCTTAGAGCAGATGAGGCTGAGGATCTGACTGAAATATTCAATATTATGAGAGGTATTGACATAGTAGGTCGTGAGAACCTTTTCCCCATAGCAAACATGTCTAAGACTAGAGGGCATGCATTTAAGGTGAGAAGTAAGTGATTTGGAGGAGATCTGAGAAAAAAAATATGGAACATGCTAAATGAGATGGTGCTGGAAGCAAATACTGTCGCAACATTTAAGCACTTGAAATTCTGGGGCATTGTAGATTATGGACCAAGTGCAGGTATATGCAATTAATATAGGTTGGTGTTTGTTGGTTGGCAGAGACACGGTGAGTCAAAGAGTCTGTTTCTGTTGACTTTATGACTCTGTAATAACTTTGTAATGAAAGGCTCAAGCTAATGTCAACAGACAGATTGAAATAGAAAACACTTTTATTTTAACTCTTGATATTTTTGCTCAAAGATTAAAGGACCAAGAGTTTTAAATGCCTTGATTACATTGACGGTACAAGGGGTCATTGATAGCTTTAACAGTTTGACTGTCCCAATATTCCTTTGTTCTTTTATTCCCAAACATGCTCAGTTTGAGCAATCTGAAAGGTCACTTGGCCTCTCCCAAAAGAGTTCTCTATCTCTCCCAAAAGTGTCCCCTACCTCTACAAAAATGCAGCTTACTACCCCCAAAGTTGTCATAGGACCAATTCAAAGGAGTACCTTATCTTTGAAAAGGTTATCCTGACTATCAAAATTAATCCACAAGGAAGAAGGGTCACCAGAGCTGAAACATTAACTCTGATTTTTTCTTCACAGATGCTGCCAGACCTGCTGCGATTTTGCAGCAGCTTCTGGTTTTGTTCCTGATTTACAACCTTCGCAGTTACTTTAGTTTTTATTTAATCCACAAGGTTCTGGTCTGCTCTTGCCTACTTTCCTTACACACTTTGGGTTTTAGACATTTAGTTCAACAAAATCACACAGAAGTGGAGGCAGCTGATAATTTTAAAAGTCAGAAATGTGAAAGCTGTGGTAGTTTCAAACTGTGAAGTAGCTCATGATGGAGCCAAACCATAGAGAAATTTCAAAGCATGAACTAGAACTGTAAAGTTGTATCACTGGCAAACAGGGAACAATTGAGTATCAGAGTTGGGAGGCCCTGTTGCGCTGTACAGGACATAAGTCAGGCATCTTTTGGAATACTGCATTCAATTCTGGTCTCCCTGCTATAGGAAAGATGTTGTTAAACTTGAAAAGGTGCAAAAAAGATTTACAAGGATGTTGCCAGGTTTGGAGGTTTTGGGTTACAGAGAGAGGTTTAATAGGTTAGGGCTATTTTCCCTAGAGCATCAGAGGCTGAAATGTGACCATACAGAGGAGACTATAAAGTAATGAACAGCCTGGATAGGGTTAACACACAAGGTCTTATTCCTAGGGAAGGGGAGTCCAAAACTAGGCGACACAGGTTTAAGGTGAGAGAGGAAAGATTTAAAAGGGACCTAAGGGGCAACTTCTTCAGGCAGAAGGTGGTGCATGTATAGAATGAGTTATCAGAGGTGGTGGTGGAAGCTAGTACAATTACAAAATTAAAAAGGTATGAAAATGAAGGGTTTGAGAGGATTTGGGCAAATTGCTGGAAAATGAGACTAGATTAATTTAGGATATCTGGTTGTCATGGATGAGTTGGACATAGGGTATGTTTCCGCGCCATACAACTCTACGAGTCTGTCACAATGGAGCTTACACTGGGCAAGATTGAAGGAGGTACTGGATCTTTTGTAGGTACGTTTTAAGTTTAATTGAGTCAAGGGTTGAGGCAGTCTATTTTGAACAATATTTGAAATAGTAATTCTTTAGCTGATTAGATTATGATGTAGAGTAAAAGTGATAGGAGTTTTTTTCTCACTGTGTTTTCAGGTCTGTAGTTTGATGTAATATTGGGTGTACTAAATTGCAGTGCTACGAAATGGTAATATTATCAATGTTTCCAATTTCTGATCAACTTCCTTGATGCCCCCCATGCCCCATCCATTTTTCTATCTGCCTTCCCAGAGGGGAAAAGACACCAAAAGCAACAGTAACACTGAGAAATGAATTTAATTGTTGCACTGGAGAATCGTTTTGAAATGTACAAAATAGGTCAGATCAGTATATGTCATTCTCGAGTTTAATATTTTATTTTCCTTTTAGGTCCCAAAACCCAACATCCCCTCCACCCCACTCATCCCCTCTACAGTATGCCTGATCTTTCCCCACACTAAAAGCCTGAGGCACTTACTTCACTCTGGGATCCATCAAAGTTTCATGTGGGGCCAACTTGCACTCCCAGCACTATCATCTTGCATTCCCAGCACTACCACTAAGATCAGTGCTGTATGGACTGCTTGAGCTGTTAGCCATTGGATGGGTTGACAGTTCTGAAGGAGAGAACATGAACCCACTCTCAGCATGTCTAGCCTTTCAGCAACACGTTATCATTTTGGGAAGGGGTGTGGGGGTGATGCTATCTTAGATTCATTTGATACCAGTTGACTATTGCAACGGGAGTGGGTGGGTTGGGAAGTCCAGAACTTTAGCTTTAGTTTTAATATTCATTCCTTCCTTCTAATATTCATGTAGATATATGCTTCAGAAAAGTTGTTTCTGTTCAATGAAATGGAAAATTGAGAAGCATAATATTGTGCAGAGAAGAGAAATATGGAAGATGGCACTTTATGTATGAAATTATTTAATTCAAAAACTGATATTTCAAACAAAATAGTGTAAACATTTGGCTGTGGAGTGTCAATTTTTCAGGCTGAAAGTGATCTCCTAAACCTCAGTATAGTGGACATTATAAGATGAATTGGAGCCACTGTATGCATGCAGACTTAAGGCTCAGCATGCAGTGCTTTGCCTAAAATAGAAGTCAGGTTGATTCCACATACAGGTGAGGTGTCTGAGGTGTCTCAGGTTCCTGTTGCAAGATGAGTTCCCTGCAACAAAAACAAAGTTGCTGGAAAAGCTCAGCAGTTCTGGCAGCATCTGTGAAGGAAAGAACAGAGTTAACTTTGGTCCGGTGACCCTTCCACAGAACTGAAGTTTTCCCTGCGACAGTCTCCACTGGGCTACCTATAATTTGAGATGCAAAAGCCCTGTTTAACCAGAATGTTGGATTATCAGGCTAGGACTTCTAGCTTCTGCTCTGGAAAATCCCAACAAATTCTGGAATCACATCAATTGCATAAACTGAATGGGTGTCCACATCACCTTTGCTTTTACTGGCATTCCTTCACACCGACCTTGTTAAGCTGTGCCCAAAGGATAACTGCCATTTGAAATGATTGTGACTCAAATCTTAATAGGATCTCATCCATGGCACGTTGTGTAAGCCTGGATCATCCAAATACATCGAACACTTGACACACAGAAGCAGAAATGTCCTCACATTGTCCTGCTTCTCATGATAAGGTCCTAATGAGGGAGAGAACAATGGCAGGAAGTAACAACACCTACTTTCACGATGATTATTAGTGCACAGAAGCAAATGTGTAATCATGGGCCCTTGCACCAATTTCTGGTCACATTCCAGCATTAACAGTGATTGTCACACACTATCCCCATTGACAACCAATAACCCAGGCACAGAGTATTTCACATTGTGTAGATTTGAATGTGTTAATAACAATGAAGTAACTCTTTATCCAACTATCAAAACAGCAGCCTGTTAAATGCAGAAAATTGTGCCTGGAAAGTTTCAATTTTTCCTGAACCTACTGTCTATACAGCCACCAATGTTTAATATGACAAGAAAAATGATAAGCATTTCCTTGCATGTTCCTGCACATGTCCAATATCTTTCACCAGGGTTTACTCAGGATAGCTCAAGATTTTGCCATTTGGGTTCCTTGCCTGGAAATAATCTTGTGCCTTTCTATTTCTCTTCCTCTGCAGGCAGAAAATAAAGATAGCCCCCACGCTGCCCATCAACCACTTTCCCCACCCCAAGGAAAGATTACATAATATCCAGTGGACAAATTCAGTCATCACATCACCTCATAGAGCATACACAGTGAAACTATAAAAGTATTGGCTTGTACATGATAGGATCGCCATTTTTAATTTTTTACTGACCATGCAAAACATGTTCAAAAGCAACTGCGCACTTACAGTGAGTGCACTGTAAATCAAAAAGACTCTCTCCATTGCCAAGTAGATGGAAGATTTCCACACAGAGATTGATGAACTGTACAGGACACATTAGTGTGCAATGTTAATGTTTGCAGAAATTTATTTTGAATATCCAGTGGAGTCAGGCACCAGATATTACTACCATTTTTATATTTATTGGTGTTTTAAACAAGTGTATAGCTCACATTATATTATGTGAAAAGCCTTGGGTACGCTCAATCTTTTGCTGTCAGATTTTTCCCTTTTGTTCTGGTTCATCTTAACAATCCACAAATAAAATGGTGGGATCAGTGATTTTACAATGGACCTTTTGTGCCACACAATCTTGTTAGTAGCAATTACAATCTAAACACATTGCTAATGATTATTTTTACGTCTCACAAATAATAAATGAGTCCAGTTTATAGATACTGGTCATTTTATTACTCCAGCTGTAGGGCAAATGGAACCTAAGCATTACGGCTAAGTAACAAATTCCTAAAGGCAGTTTTCATGACATGGACAAGGGTTTTATGATATTCTGACAGCTTTATGGTCACAGTTACTGACACCAGCAATTTATTTGCATATATATTTTTAGCTGGATTGAAATTTTCAATCCACAGTGGTACTACTTTGAACTAATTTTCTTTAGATGATTAATCCAGGGTATTTTCATTACTAAACTAGTGATGAATATACCACACCTGTGTTAAAGGAGCATAAAATAATAGCTATAGATGGAGAGGACATTCAATCAAAGTTATTACATTAATGTTGCACTTGCGTATAGTAATGAATGAATTCCCATGGGCCTGATTTATCTCATGCTTGTTTTTAGAAGCAATGCTGTAAACACAGTTAGAAGGTTGAGGAGTGGGCTATGAATAAAATCTTCTAAAGAAAAGCTACTAACAGAATTGCAATATGGATTGCAGAATTAATAGTTTGGGAATTCTTAAGGATGTTGGAAGGTTGGATAAGCGCACATATCAGAAATAATAAAATATTTATCTTGATGAAGGAGTCTGTCCAGTTGAGACCTAATAACTTCCAAGCAATGAATATTTTTTTGAAATCCAGTAGCTGTTATGTACGCAAATTTGTTTAGTTCCAATATTGAACAGGCAGGAGTGAGTTATTTTTGTTCAACCTAGGCCATTATTTCTAGAGAAGAAATGTTCTCCAAGATACAAGAATAACACTCTTCTTCTCTGAATGTTGTCTTGGACCCTTTAATGCCACTTTAACCACTGAAACAGACGGAATTTCATTCCTGCACTGGCCTGTCAACTCTGATTGAATGGTGAAGTGATTAAAATTTCAAATGCACGAGAGGCTCAAATGGGAGGAGCAAGGAAATACTGTAGGACTAGAAGAAATTATAGAGATAGGGAAGAGCCAAAGTCATGGAGAAATTTAACGTAGGATGACTTGGAGTGTTTGTCACACCGCCTCCTGTCGTCACTACCTCTGCCACTGGCCCTGTAAGAATATTGATAGTCAAATAGCTTTTCTAAAATATGGAAGAAATCTGCTTTTATCTCTAATCAACAGAAGTGTCAAAGAAAAGACCAAAGATAGGTCTTGTTTTTGTTGACGTGTACATCATTTGAAGCATTCCCCGGAAATGCTAGGAAAATCCTGGAGTTTTGGCAACCCTAATGGGATTTTAGGCCTGGCTGCAGCCTACTCTTGCCTGGTGACAGGTAGTCTGCTCCTGTCTTGGTGAAAGTGCAGCCCAAAAAGTCTTGTAGAGGTGTTTCTCCCCCTTCCACCCACATTCTCATAACACCCACCTTCTTGTTGAAATGCCCTCTGAATTACTTCACCTGTTCTGCAACCAAGTGCCCCTTTGAGACTTGAAGGCCTCTGATTGGCCTTTAAGCTTTCTGAGCTAATTCACTGTCTTTTTTGGATAGGAACATGTTTCCATGCATCCTAGTCAAAATTCCACCTCATTGGCTATTCCCTCCCAGGTATGGTTTTGGAAATTGAAAGTAGCCATGGCTCCTGCTTCATATCCCCAAGGCAAAGTTTCAGCTCATAGTTTTTCTCTTTCTCTCTCTTGCCCGTTCTGTCAACTTCCATCACTAAGGCCTTCAGAGATACATCTATGAATTTGGTAGCCCTCTCTTTAGCCTGTCACTCCATTTGTCAATGTTGACAGCTGTACTGGAATCAGTCAGCAGCGGCTTCCTTCGAGTGAGTGCAGCTCCCCTTTAAGAAGGACAGGTTGCCTTTAAGAAGAGAAGGCTAGCTGAATCATAGACCTGGAAAACAAACTTCTGGGTCCCCAGTGAGAATTCAGCTAGCCACTAGCATAAGATTTTCTTTGCTGAAAGCTACAAATAGGCAAATAAACAAGCAGCATGAAGTTTAAATGCTGCCTATCTCAATGGGATAAGTAATATCCAGGTCACAAGTCATGACTCCCATATCCAAAAATTGAAGAAGATTAACTTGATTTTGAAGTTAAAGTCCTACTAATTGAGCTCAACTGACATTCAACTTGAACAATATGTTACGTCCATATTTCAGTCATATAAACTGTGCTTAATAACTGATGAAATGAAAGTAAGGATGAATAAGCGTGGTCATATAGTTAGCATGTTCCATCTGTTCTCTTCAAAGAGAATGCTGAATTAAGTAGTTTTCAGAACTTCTGGCAAACAGCAGCTAATGGAGTGTCTATATTACTGTACAGACTGAAACAATCACCAGTATCAATTCAATAACAACATCACCAATTTGCATTTATATTGCACTTTTAATGCAAGAATCCCAAAGATGCTTTGCAGGAACATTATCAAACAGAATTTGAAACTGGTGTTAGTACCGAGACATTAGGCAAGATGACAAAATGCTTGATTAGATGTAGGTTTTATTACATGCTTAAAAGTGGGAAAGTGAGGTCCAGATACAAAAAGGTTTAGAGAGGTAAATCCAGAGGTTACTGAAGGCAGTGAGCTAATGGTGAAGTGATTAAAATTTCAAATGCACGAGAGGCTCAAATGGGAGGGGCAAGCAAATACTGTAGGACTAGAAGAAATTATAGAGATAGGGAAGAGCCAAAGTCATGGAGAAATGTAACGTAAGGTTGAGAATTTTAAAATTCAAGTCTTGTTTAACTGGAAGCTTATACAGCTCAGCAAGCATGGGGGTGTTGAGGGATTGGGTCTTGGTGTGAATTTGGATCTGAGTACCTGCATTTCAGAGGACCTCAATTTTACAGAAGGGAAGGTGGAAGGCCAGTCAGTGGGAAACTTGAATAAGCAAGTCTAGAGATGACTAAGGGATGGATAAAGATTTCATCAGCAGAAGAGCCAAGGCAAGGGTAAGGTCAATGGAATAATTATGTGGTGATGTGACTAATGACAAATATTGTGATGAAGAGGACACAGGTGATGTGTAAACAGCAATGGAGGAATTCACAAAGACCCAGCAAGCATGCAATGGAATTATAGCACATAACTTGTCATTGCTGACTTACTTCAACAAAAACTTTACTACTCTAACAGTGGCATTGTGAAATTTTGCAACAATTTCTTCCAGTCTCTCACCATTATTCTGTTGCAAATCTGGCCAAACTACCAAAGAAAACTGTAAGAAACTGAAGTTATGGTGAGAGATTGGGAGTGACGCATCACAGACTTTTAGTGCCAGTATGAATTTGACTCGAAAATTTCAATTTGAAAATGAAACAATTATGGTCCCCAATTTAGTATGAGTTTCACAATTCACTTGATGAATTTTGCTAAACTCTGATTGTGTTTTGCATTACCAACGTGTTGCAACATTAATATTTGGTGGTGACATTTATGTTGTATAACTCCTTGGTGTTAAGATTTATTTTAGTGTTGCTTCTTTGCTTCAGCATGAAGTCAATAGTTTTAGTAGCTTTCACAGCCATGCAGTGATATTTAACAAAACAGGAAATAAAACCCAGCTGGATCTATTTTAAATCACGAATCTGAAAAAAAGTGATTGGCTGTATCTGAAAAGATCTTTAGACAGTAGATTCATTTCTCTATTAGTCTGTCACTCAGTGTCATCACTGATTAGAATTTAATAAGTATATGTGCTAAAACTGTGTGTATATTGCAACAAAAAAGCATTGAGGAATCACACATGACTAATAATGCCTAGTCAGTTCCAATGATAGCGAGAGAAGCATTCATGTCACAAAGCACTGGCACCTTCATAGGCAGACAGAGCAAAACCTATTTCTCAATGCAGACCTATCTTAATAGGGCAGACAAATTCCTTAGTATCGAATTATCTAATAATGATTGGGTGATGTGGTTTTTCTAATCTTTTTAGAAACAGCATAGCTTTTCATTTGTGACAATAGGGAACTATGCTTGATACACATAACATCATTACAGAGTCACTAAATATTCATGCTAAGTGTCACATCAGTCAATAGATATTTTGATGTAAACTTTGAATGAAATTCTATCACATTTTGGTCAGGCCATATTTAGAGGATATTTGAACAATTTAATTAGATCTGTGACAATTGAGTTTTCTTTTTTTTTACCATACCTTGGGTTTTATTATGGATAGAATCAGCATAGCAACTGATAATAAACTTAGTACGTGATCCTTTAGAATCAGCAGACAACCACTTTAGCATATTTCAAAATATATCTGCGTTATCTTGCCATTTTGAGCCAACATTAATGGAAATGTTATCCATTAGAAACATTATCCTTTCCTTTACATTGTGGAATGGCCATTCCTCACCACAAAAGTAGAAGAATGAGGTGACTGAGCTGTTACATTGGGTCCTTGCTTCTTTAGCATTAACCAGGGGTTTCTCTATTCTCGTTCTAAAGATCGAGAAACACTCACATTTCAAGAAACTGCAGCAATGCTAATGATGAGCGTAACCTCTACTTCCATGCCATTTTAAGACCTTGCAAGCTCCTATTTTGTAGTGTGCCCAGAAAGCTGTGTATTCTGTCACTTTATGAATGGAGGTGAGTTAGCAAGAGATGGAACTCAGATTAAACATCAATAAAGAAAGAACTTTCCGGATCTCGAGGTGTCCAAAGTGTTTCATAGGCAATGAAGCACTTTTGAAGTGTGACCACAGTTATAAAACAGTAAAACAGTAAAAGTTGTATAAACAGTAAACGTAACTGGTTACCTGCACACAGAAAAATGTTACAAACAGTAATTAAATAATAGTTAAATAATCTGATTTAATTGATAATGATGGAAAGGTGATTTGGCCAGGACAGCAGAAGAATTTATTGTTATTTTTACTGAATAATGTAATTGAATCTCTTATACAGGGAAGGCAGGACAGATGGTTTAATGTCTTATCCAAAAGATGGTGCTTAAAAAAGTGCAACACTGATTCAGCATTGTACTGAGGTGTTGGTACAATAGTTGCTAAAGCCTCTGGAAAGGAACTTCATTGCACAAGCTTCTGAATCAGAGGAAAGAGTGCTAGGACTATACAGATGTACAACTTTTTTGTTGTCTGATATCTGGAGGGTCTGTTACTGCTGTTCTTGACAACCTCCAGTTGGCCCTATGGCTGACGACCAGTAACACTGTTTTCTGGCTTGCAGCAGAACTTTCAGTTAGAGCAAGGTTTTAAATCCTTTAACTTTTCGTGGCTACTTAGTAACCTGAATGGAATTGGAATCCTCCAAATTCTTTAACTTTTGGAGGGTTCCAGATGTAAGGACTTGGCCATCAGAATTTTCAATTCCCCAGGCAATCTGCTCAGATTCCAATGTGTTAGGATTTCAATGTGATATCAATGTGTATTTCCAGTCAATGTTGCAATAACAACGTACAAGCCATTGGAATATCTGGGATTTTATTGCAATTATTTGAACATAAGGCTACATAATATCGTCTGCAACATTCAACTTTGATGTTTACAATTCCATGTTTACGAGGAATCTGATCAGAAAGCATCACCTTTTCACTGAGATAACAAGCATGGGGCTGGATGAACACAGCAGGTCAAGCAGCATCATAGGAGCACTGATCGTTTTCTGAGTCTGAAGTTTTCACATTCAGATACCACTGTTACTGTTAAAAAAAGTCAGATCTAATTTTGGAGTTAACATTCCTGTCTCCCTAATAATAACCAGCCTCAA
The DNA here is from genome assembly GCA_024137785.1 of Ginglymostoma cirratum. Taxonomy (NCBI): domain Eukaryota; kingdom Metazoa; phylum Chordata; class Chondrichthyes; order Orectolobiformes; family Ginglymostomatidae; genus Ginglymostoma; species Ginglymostoma cirratum. The sequence continues at coordinate 25,492,019 of JAHRHZ010000049.1, forward strand.
ATTATTGAACTTTTCCATCATACAGGAGATAAATAGAATAGATTTCTACCAGAAACAATTGACTCATTGCAAAATGAACTGTGCAAATATTTTGCTTTTGATATAATTGAAGCGATAGGTATACATTGTGACAATTAAATACTCCACATCACATGTTTCCTATGAAGAATAGAAGGCTCACAGTGGAGATGTGTTGAACTTCAAAGAGACTTTTGTTCATGAGGCAGAACGTTGACATGTAAGTACAACAAGCAATGAAGACCTTTATTGCAAGAAGATTTGCGTATAGGAGTAAAGATGTCTTACTGCAATTATATAGAGCCTTGATGATACCATATCAGGAGAATTATATGCAGTTTTGTTCTCCTTACCTAAGGAAAGATATAATTGCCCGAGAAGAAGTGCGTCAAATGGTCACTAACCTGATTCCTAGATGGAGGTTTCTTCCCATGCAGCAAGATTAAATAGAGTGGGCCTATATTGTCTGGGGTTCGGAAAAGTGTAAAAAGATCTAATTTACACTTACAAACTGGCTACAGGGATTGACAGGTTTGATGCAGGAGAGATGTTTGTCCTAGCTGGGCTGGTCTAGAACCGGGGAACACAAGCTCAGGATAAGGGAAATTGAGACGAGGTGGAATTTCTTTACTTAGAGGGTGGCAAAACTTGGATTCTCTGTCACAGAGTGGAAAATGTTGATGTCTGAGACTGATAGATTTCTATGTATTGATTCCTAGAAGAATACTCCAAACTTCTCATCACCAAAACAATAATGAACAGACAAGAGTTTTGTCAACAAAGAAAAAAAGTGTATATGTTTTGGTAGGCTGAATGACATCTTCCTGCATTGTGCTTTTTTTTATTCTTCCTTCTTCTTCAAAAAGAAACCATGGAATTTTCCGCCAATAAAAATTTGTAAATTTGTATTTCTTCTCCAGTTTCCTTTCAGATGTAACGGCCAATCCCTCAATCTCACACATCCAATAGGAAGCATTGGAATATGTATAAAGGTTAAAAATCACAATCTATGCCTTTCCAAGCATCTAAATTTTTCTATCAGGTGGCCTGATGAAACTAATTGCTATGGGTCTTTATTTTGCAAAGTTATTTCTGGGGTCAAAGAAAACGACATTAATCCACTTAGGTTATCAAAGAATCTTTAATAGCCATTGCATGCACGAACAATCTCATAGCTCTGTGCAAACAATGAAGAAGATGTGCTTACAGAGAGCATGAGTCAGAGAGGTGCTACAACATTGCTGTCTTCGTTTCCCAATTTGCTCAACTACCACTCCCTGCTGAGAGTGTTAAATTACCTCTTATGTTTCTGCTATATAATCTGCTTTTATAATTAGAACAAAATTGTGACATGCTGCTGTACACTGAAATTTTTTTAATCTGTTTTATAATCACTTGAATGATTGTAACACATTGAAGGGAGCACATGAACATCAGGGGTTATTAAAAGTTATTACCTAAATATAAATTGTAGCATTAGCAAAACATAATTGTGTATATTTATATGTGGTAAACATTCTGAAACTAATGAATGGAAAATCGCAAGCTGGCGGGCGACAGCTTTGTAGTGTGCATTCCCAGCATGCTCCAGGAGTGCAGAAAAAGCATTTTTACCTATTGTCCACTTGTATCTGTACATATGTGGCAAATAAATTATTCCAGGCTGATTATTCTTAGGTTATATTTTGACTAAATAATATTTTAGATTTCTGGTTTATGATGCCCTCAAGTTATTCTCTCTCCCTTAAGAAATATAGGAATAACATTAGCCCTGCTCCAGCCTTCTGTGAATATTACCTTTCATTGTACAAGTGTCTTTGCTTTCTCTTCCTTCGCTTTCTTCAGCACGCAATGGATCCAAGCCTAGGGATGCCTTCTCTCTATGTTTGTCAAATTTATCAATAATCTTTTTCCTATTTATCTTAGATACCTTGTTATCCCTTTGATCTCATGTTCTAACATCAGATCTGCCTGGTAAAAATAAGAAAATTTTCAATCTCAATCCCATTTCACTCCTGTTACCTGAGAGTTTATCGTGTGCATCCATGAGTGTCATAGAATTACAGAATCATTTACTGCACTGAAGGAGACCATTCAGCCAATTGAATCCATGTCACTTGTCTGTAGATAAATCAGTCACCTCCATTCCTCATTCTATGCCTGCAGCCTCGTACATTTATTTCCATTAAATGATCACCTCTTTTCCTTTGGAAATCATTGATTGTTTCCATTTACATCGCAGACATGCGTGGCAAGTTGCAAGTCATTATAATTTGCTCCCTTACCTCCTGCTCAATTGTCTGTTGTTAATGTGTCTGCAAAATGTTTTATTATGTATTTTATTTTCTCGCATAATTTTATTTGTAGTTCTCTTTTACCTTACTATTATACTGTATATTTTTTATATCTCACCGCATTATATTTTCTTTAATCAAGCTGTCCTTCCAATTGTTCTCAGAAAGAAGGTGATAAGCGGTCTAATTTCTAGGCTGCTGACTACCAGGCCATGCTTGGTTAAAAAAAAGGGAATCATTTCTACGCACAAATCAATGTGCTCACAGAAAGGCTGCAAACATAGTGGAGAACTGATGGCTGTGTGCTACTTCTCTATCATAGGGGATTCTTGTTGGGAATTTAAATTTTATTTGAGGACCACGAGGAACTTGAATAAGGAATTGTTCAGGCATTTGAGATTGTAAATGGTTTACCAAGGTTTGGAAGGGAACTGCAATTTTACGGAATCGTTGAACAATAATGAAAACTGTTACTCACAGAAAAGTCAAATGTCTTTGGAAATGAGACAAACACAGCTCTCGAGAGAGATAAGAGATAAGGTATCTGGCTTTAGTTGCTGGACAAACTTAGGTTGAAAGACATGAGGTGATTGCTGAGTGATATTATTTTGGAATTGTTCCTGTTTTTCCAGGAGCTGGGTGGGTTCTGTAAAAAATGCAAAGTGTGCATTGGGCAAGTCTTTCTCTCCTGAAGAAGTGAAGAAAGAACTTAGAGCAGGACAAGTTGCACAGATCTCCGTCTCAGTGAAATTTTTCTGGGAATCTGAAGAAATTCCAAATATCAGTAATTGCTTCATAGTACAGAATGTAAAAATTGCTAAAAGGTGACAAGGTGAGACTTCTTTGTGCATTCATCAGAACTGGATACAAGAAATAGATTTGACAAAAGGAACACTATTTTATACAGCATGATTAAAGGGTATTGATTGGTTGGTCCATCAATGGCATAAAAAAATGTAGCAAGTACAGGTGTTTGTCAATCATAATTCTCACCCCATGCAGGTAGATTCTGATTGGTTATGGTGTTGCTTTGGAAATGCAGCAGAGATTGACTGTCTCCATTGCCCTCTTTTATGTGCAAAATATGTACAACTTACTTTTTCCAGTATAATGACCCTGTTTTATGTAGGTAATATGAATTTGTACAGAAATGCGTGTAGGGTTTTACAGACTTGCTTTTAAAATTACATATTGCATGTATACTGTGTTTGTGAAATGGTTATTGATTCAGTTAAAAAATGTTACCAATTCAGTTACAAAATATTAGCACTTACCAAAAGCATAAAAGATTCCAATGTTTATTGAAATATGCACCGGAAAATTAAAGGGTAATATGTTATGCTTTAAATGTTAACTTTAAACCCGGAAAAGAAATACTTCACTGCTCTGCCTGCATTTCCTTAAATATATTTTGAATAATTTATTGCCAGACAGAGCTGAAGGGTTCAATAGTTCTTTAAAATAATAGATTTCACAGCAAGAAAATAAAATCTTTGCTGAAATAAATTAGTAGCTGTGACTTGGATTGGCCAAACTCTGACTTATTATTCAACATTCTTTTTTTTACATATTAGAGGTAGAAGTCTTAATAAAGCGTCCAACAAAGTAGGCTGATGTTGCTAGTTTTTCAAACATTCAGAGAAATTTGCACTTTAAAGATATCTTACCATTGTTTTTGCTGCTTTTTTTTTGTGTAGGTTCTAAATTGGTCCTTGCATCTCAGGTAAGATATTTCCATCTGTAAAAAAAAATAGTATTTCAATACCCTACCATTATAACAGATTTTCTTTTGCATATTTTAAAATGTTAATTTATTCTCAAGAGGCACTGCTGGTTCACAAATAGCAAAGTGATGCTTTGTCATTGGTTGATAGCCACTATCACTATTTCACAGATTGTAAGAAACGTGCTTCACTTTAAAATGCAGATGATTAACAGAGTAACCAAGAATAAATATAATTTGATCTAGGTTCTTTGCGGAATGCTTGCAAGCGATGTGTGGAATGGGACTTTTTTTAACTCTTGCGATGTCAAATATTCATTTCTCTTGAATAGTTGGTTAAGATGCTGCATATTGATTCCTTATACCAACTGGCAAGTTACAATGATCAAGCAATAATTCTGCTAACTTTGCATTGTTACAAGTAGTGTTTCGTTCCAATTGATGTCAAAAATAATGGTGTCTACAGGATTTTCATCCTTGGTGTGACAATGGGAAAATGCTGAGCTCGGCCTGCCTACCTTGGGAAAAAGGGCACGCCAAGGTGAAATTTACATTCCAAGGATGCAAGGTCTGCTGCCCTTGGAAAAAGTTTGGAAACAGTTACCAGAGCTGTCAGATGCAGAGACTGGCTGTTTAAAACTATGCCTCAGTGCTATATGACCTCGCTGCAGTTGTAATAAAAGCAGTGAAACAGAAAACAGTCTTCAAGCCCTTAACGCTCATTCTGTTATTGTACTATAATTGTGCCTGGGAGAGAGGTTGATAAATATTACAGGAGTTTATTGACGTTGATTAACATTGCCTTTTATTTAAACATGACAAATTCTAACCTCACCACAAGGCTGCTACAAAGAGGTGTCTTACATTACATCCCAAAGACAAGATAGACTTTTTTATGTATTTACCTTGAATCTTCATATGACAACTGTCCTCAAGTCTCTGAGTTCATCTCTGATTCATAGAAACATATAGAAGATAGGAGCAGGAGGAGGCCATTCAGCCCTTCGAGCCTGCTCTGCCTTTCATCACGATCATGGCTGAACGTCCAACTCAATAGCTTAATCCTGCTTTCTCCCCATAACCTTTGATCCTATTCACCTCAAGTGCTATATCTAGTCACCTCTTGAATACATTCAATGTTTTGCCATCAATGACTTCCTTCAACCAATGACAAAGAATTTCACAGGCTCACCACTCTTTGGGTGAAGAAATGTGTCCTCATCTCCGTCATAAATCGTTCACCCCGAATCCTCATACTGTGACCCCTGGTTCTGGACACACCCACCATCAGGAACATCCTCCCTGCATCTACCCTGTCAAGTCCTGTTAGAATTTTAGAAGTTTCTATGAGATCCTCCCTCATTCATCTGAAACTCCAGTGAAAACAATCCCAACCTAGTCAATCTCTCCTCATAGATCAGACCCGCCATCCCCAGAATCAGCCTGGTAAACGTTCGCTGCACTCCCTCGAGAGCAAGAACATCCTTCCTCAGAAAAGGAGACCAAAATTGCACACAATATTCCAAGTGTTGTCTCACCAAGTCCCTGTATAACTGCAACAACACATCCCTGCTCTTGTACTCGAACCGTCTTGCATTGAAGGCCAACATACCATTTGCCTTTTTTACTGCCTGCTGCACCTACATGCTTACCTTCAGTGACTGGTGCACAAGGATAACCAGGTCCCTCTGCACACTCCCACCTCCCAATTTACAGCCATTCAGGTAGCAATCCGCCTTCTTGTTTTTGCTTCCAAAGTGAATAACTTCACATTTATCCAAATTACACTGCATCTGCCACTGATTTGTCCACACACCAACCTATCCAGATCATACTGAAGGATCTCTGCATCGTCATCACCATTCACCCTCCGAACCAACTTGGTATCATCTACAAACTTGCAGATGTTACATTTTGTTCTTTCATCCAAATCATTAATATATATTGTGAATAGCTGGGGGCCCAGCATTGATCCCTTTGTCACCCCACTAGTTACTGCTTACCAATTTGTAAAGGACCTATTAATTACTACTCTTTCCTGGAAATAACGTCTGTAGCTGTGTCACCAGCCTACCTGAACATGTTCTCAGCTCTCTTGGAGAAGATTGAAAATTCAAGATCTCAATGCAATCCCTCAAACTTTGTTGGCTATAATGAGAATTATCAAATGATATCAGTTCACCAGTCAGGCCATTTTTCAGGTCTTCCAAGTAATTGGTCAACTCTGCACAATGTTGTCTCTATGGAAACTAGCATACTGCTAACATTTCTTCTTATTGTTTCATTTCCTGTCTCCATAAAATGGGATTGTGAATGTAGTATTTTCTTAAGATCTAGACCTTGATAATTTAGACCATGAGTCCATTGCGCTATGTTCAAATGGGCTGTGATTGTACAAGATTCTGTGAACAGGGAGCAAGGGAAGGCTAGTCAACTCAATGCCAAGCCTCTTTTGCTTGCCTGCAGGAGGTTAGCATGGAAATTCCAACAGAGACAATCATGGAAACTTCAGCAGAGGTGGTGTTAGATTTTTGTGTTTCAATCACAGTTACATAATATCAAATGTCAACCATTCACAAAAATTGTTCAGACACTTTGTTATATTAGTTAAAAAGCAGCAATTTAGATATCATACATCACATAACTGAACAAGAAAAGTATATACCCTTTAACAGATTGAAATTGTGGAGACACCTTCTTTAACTTCAGCTAAAGGATTCCTCGGGTCATACATAACCTGGCCTCCATCCTGGCACCTTTGCATCAATTCTTAAAAAAGGGTCAGCCTTGGAAATGTTTGTGTAGCCAAGCCATAGCTTTCAGGGACGTGAAGAAACAGCTATCATCCTCTAAGGTGTTGGCACACTATGATCCCAAGTGAGATCTGGTATTGACAGGTGATGCTTCACCTTATGGCATTGGGGTCGTATTAGCTCATAGGTGGCCCAATTGAGAGGAATGCCTGATAGCATATGCATCCTGCACTTTGGCCACGACAGAGCATAAATATGCCGAGTTAGAGAAGGAAGGTTTGGACTTAGTATTTGGAGTCAGGAAGTTCCACCAATACCTTTACGGATATAAATTTTGTCATAAAAACAGACTACAAACTCCTGCTAGGTCTACTAGAGGACAAGGCATTGCCAACCATTGCTTTAGGCCAAATTCAGCAGTGGGCTTTAATACTAAGTGTGTATAAGTACAAGTTGGAACGTCATCTGGGAGGCCAAATTGCAAATGTGGATGCATTGAGCCGCCTCCCACTGGCAGATACATTCACAGGTGGTACCGCCCCTGGAAAAGTCTGAAATAGTTTTAAATTTTATGAACACACTTGCATTCACAGCTAACAATATCAGACTGGCAAAACTGAGATAGCTGCTAGTGAGGGGGGAGACTAAAGAGTCATCACAACTAGAATTGATGGTTTTTGGACCCGGAGAGACAGCAGAGGAAGGTATATTACTGTGGGGAGCAAGACTGATTGTCTCAAGCAAAGGTTGCCATCAGATGCTGACTGAACTCCACCAAAGCCATCCAGGGGTTTCCAAAATGAAGATGTTGGCAAGAAGTTATGTCTGGTGGGTAGGATTGGATGCAGACAGAGCCAAATTTGTGGGGCAATGCCCAGAGTGCCATCAAGGACAAAAATTACCACCAACGGCTCCCCCACATTCGTGCGAATGGCTGGGTAAACCCCGGACTCAGTTACACGCCAACTATGCAGGTCGTCTCATGAGCTCAATGTTTTTATTTATTGTAGACACCCATTCAAAGTGGTTGGATGTGCATGGATTTCATTCGTTAAACACAGGGATGACAACAGAAAAACATAGACTCCCAGAGGTGTTGGTCACAGACAAGGACTCTCCACGTGACTTTGTGATGGGATACTGGTCACTGTGGAGTTATTTCAGTATCATATGGGCTACTACCACACACAGCCCATTGTCAGCCACTAATGGTCCCCATTAGCAACTATTCCTTCTTGTAGGCTGATCTTTATCCTTGCTTTTGTCTGTCCAACTGTGTTTCTCTCTCTTTGGGCTCTATTATTATTTAGTCTTCCACAACCCCTCCCTGTCTTCTGTACAAAAGCCATACTTTTCCTAGTTACCAGCAGTTCTGAGAAGGGTTATTGGTTAATTTGCTCATATTTTCTACAGCTCACATGCTCATCCACACAAAACAAGAATCTTAAATCTGTTCAACAAGCTGAAGGACTGAAACAAAAACAGAAATTTCTAGTAAATCTCAGCAGATCTGGCAGCATCTGTGGTGAGAAATCAGAGTTAACATTTTGGATCCAGTGACCCTTCTTCAGAACGTTTCTTTGCCCCTTGTTTGTGTTTCTGAGATCTAGCATCCACAGTTCTTTTTGTTTTTAGTTAATTCAAGAAATTTGACTGCCTCTTGAAATGCAGCATCCAGGTAACTCTCCCCCTCTTTGTTGTGTCACAGTGTTTGAAGTTCAGACCCCAATTTATCATCTTTGAACCAGAGTTCTTCAACCAACTAATACTTGCTACTGATGTGGGCACGATGAACCAAAATGAGGTCCACCAGCATCCACATCATATAGTTAAAACACACCACCTGGCCCTGCATCTCTATTTTATTCACTTAGTTCTTAATTTGTATTTAAGAAGAAATACTTACTGGTCTTTTAGCTTTGAACCTAGAAATATTGCCCCTTGAATCTGAAAGGTACCTATAATCCAGTGAAATAAGTGGCTATCAATCACTAATGAATTTATGGTTTTCTTGTGGTGTCACTTTCTCTTTCATGTTGGGTCCCTGACCCTGGGCTTCAATTTATCCTATTAAAAACCTTTACAAACTATGAACCAGAAAAAAAGCAAACAAAAAACTCTTCTTCTCCTCTGCACCAAATTTCCATGTTGCCTCCAAATTCCCCAAAATATGTATTCACTTGAGCTGCATTTTACCCCTAATGTGGTCACTCCTTCCTGACCATGCAAGTCTTACTGATAATGTGCTTTCAACAGGCACTCCCTTAAATTGAGTTGAGATGACACATACTAGTTGAGCTTCAATGCTAATCAAAACCTATTTAGGCCCACTTTAAGATTCAGGTGATTGACTGATAACTATTTCTCCATCAGATTTTAACTGGACTACTGAATTTTAAACTTTTAAAATAGAGGAAGAAAAGAAGGATTACCAGTTCTACTCCCATGCTGCCTCCAAATTCCCAGACTTTATGTTGACTTGGGCTGTGTCTTACACTGCATGCAATCTCTCCTGCCTGACTGTGCACAGCCTACTGGTCCTATAGTGAGTCCGCCCACAGTTCCAGCTACTCCATTCAGTCAATGAGGAGCTTCAGCTAAACTCCCATCCTGCATACCTTGCAGGAAGGGCATTCCACGCATGGGCCCAAGATCTATTACCATTGTGAACCTTAGCAAATGCAGTCAATAAACAAGGGACAGATTACTCAACCTTACTCACTACTCACCAAACCAGATTTTTTGCTGTCTCTTCCTCTCTCTATTCCTAATTAATTACAAACCACAATGAAAAAGACTACACTTTGCCTCCATCCTGATACTACTCTCTGAGTCCCTTAAGCTGTTTCCTAAGCAGCCAATCTCCTCACTGCTTCCCTGCAATGTCATCCTGCTTATTTCTCCCTGTTCAAAATGAAGTTTTTTAAAATTTTTCTCAATCACTGCTCAGTGCAAGCTCCTCCCCCGCAGGCTCTGCTCCAAGACTCTGATTCCCAGTGTGACTACACAGTGTGGTTTTCCTGTGGCTGTCGCTCTTTGCTTGCTTCAAACATATCTTGTTAAAAGACCTTACAAACTATAAAACAAAAAAAAGCAAGTAAAGCACCTCTTCGCCTCTGCATTGAATTCTCATGCTGCTCCAAAATCCCAAAATATGTGCTCACTTGGACTGTAGCTCTGTTTCTTATCAATACCCTCAATAATTGGAGAGGTCACCTCCCCAGACATTCCCCATCCCCCTGGTTTTCAAATCTCTGCTCCTCCACCTAACCTAAGCTACTTCACCATCTTCCATTAATCCAAATGCCCCCATGCCATCCAATGCTCCCATTATGCATTCTGGATGAGAGCCAAGACATTCATTAGTCTATTGGAAAAGCTGTGCCCCAGGGAAAATATTGTTTGCTTGACAGCCCTTCCTGTTCGATCCATTTCTCAATGTCGCAATGTTTATTTCCACAAGATAAAGTGTTATCAAACAGTTTTAGATTTTGCTCCTGAAACTTTAAAAGGTATGGATGGTTGAGACCTTCGTACAGCTGTACTAACATCAGTTTCTTTAAAGCTGTTATGAATTAACGACTGATAGTCTGGCGTGAAAGAGCTTGGCACATTGTTTTCAAAGAATTGATTGGTCTTGTACAGACAGTACACTGTCTGGAGGGACAGAGCAGGAAATGGAAGGGGGAAGGGTTGGTTGGAAGGTGTAAGGCACAATTTGACCTGAAGTGAATGAGGGGCCGTGCAGATGGTGAAGGGGTATAGCTTGACTTGGAGCATTTGAGGGGCCGTGTGGATGGTTGGAGGGGTGTAACTTGCCATGAGGTGGTAGGCGAGGGGCCATAACTTTATGTGAGGGGGAGATAACGCATATACGCATTGAACATTTTGAACTTCGAAAAGGTTCGCTCACCTTAACTATTTCTCCCTATTCTTTTGCCGGGCCATGAACCACAACTCCCTTGAAAGCCTGGCCTCACTCTGCAATAATTACAAGGGTCTAACAAATGCCTAAGCCTGTAATGGAGCCATCCATGTCCAGTGTGTGACCTCGCCACCTCCATTACCACTCACCCTTATCTCACTTTGAGGAATGCTATATACCAGAATCTCAAATCACTTACCAGCCAGTGATTTTAAAGATCTGCATATCTCCCTGATTGCACAGAACATTGAACCCTATATCTCCAAAATCATGGGCTAATCTGTTGAGAGGAATCCTGCATTACCTCAATCTTGACTTTCATCAAAGAGTGAACCATTTCATCTTGAAGTTTGAACCAGGGAGCTCCAGTAATTTGTGCAGTAGACAAGCACTTGAGGCAAAAATAGTGTATGGCTGCCTTTGAGCATGAAGCCATCGATGATTAGCTCTAATGCTTTAAACATACTGCGCATGAGTAATGGGTTTAAAATATGTTTTCAAACTCTTCTGCATTTCTCAAGTCTGTCTATTTCAGCTCATCAACAAAATCTGGGCTGCAATACAGCTTGTAACAGGCTACTTCTTTTATTTTATTTGTAGCTATTTCAAAATATTCCCACCAATCTCAGAAAAGAAAATAATTTAATCTTGTATCTCCTTTCCTTTCCACTGCAACAGGGAATGGAAAATTCACAGCCATTCTGATACATATAGCACTTCAAAGTTACAGGTTGTGGTTTTAATTTGTCTTTGATTTTGTTTAAAAGGTACTTGGCTCTGTTGCAACTTGGAAAATTCACTCAACATCAGCTTTGCACTTGTGTGTTATGAATGTTACTTGCTATTTCTCAGTCCTGGATATTGTCCAGGTCTTGCTACATATAGACATGTACAGATTCAGTATCTGAGCAGTCACAAATGGTGCTGAACTTTGTACAATCACTTTATAAGCTTCTTGCTTGTGTTAAACAATCAGGACGAAAGCTGTAAGGTTTTGCCTGAATCCTGCAGTTACTTGTCTCAAATAATTTATTTAATAAATGCCATAAAGAAAAGTAGAAAGCAACTTATAGCAGAGGTAGAGGCCTTAAGTTTATGTTAAGTCAGACAGTGTGGTATGTACATATACAATTCTCCAAAAAAAAAGCAACAGTTAAATAGCACTTTCCAAAGCCAGCGCTTATTAAGCAGCCTCTAAATAGTCCAACTTCTGAATCCACCTTGCAGCTGAATACCTAGACTTTGGTAAGTGGAGCACAAATTTGTTCCCTGTACATATGATGCCAAAATACAAAATTTGGAGCACATTGTTGGTTAGGCTGTGTGGCACTAGATTTGTATGATTCACAACTTCATGACGTAAGGGAGGAGATGCACTTTTTTGTGCATTTTTTTGAAGTAACGATATGTGATTAACGCAGGAAGAGGCCACTGACATTTTGTGGCCTGACAAAACAGAAATATCCTCCGTAGCACTATTTCCAGTGGTGCAAAGGCAAAAATATCACTGAGAGAGGTGCTATATAAATGTAAGTTATTGCTGTAGTTAACATAATAATGGTTTAATAACCTATCTTTCACAAGTTCCAATCAGTGCATGATATAGAAACAGAATCAGAGAGGTGACTACAGTCTAAACTTTACGCAAATTTTTGGACATCGTTAATATTAGGAAACTTGGAAAGGTAGAATTAAATGGAACATCACTAGGATGAATGGCAACTTAAAAAGTTCAAACAAATTGATCTTTTCCCTTGTTTTTGCACAAAGTATTTGAGCATATTGGATATTTATTTGCAGATCACCAGATCTTCTGCACCAAGTATTTTGCTGGAATTCTGCCAATATATTAATGTTTAAATTTTGCAAGGGCACTTAACATACTCTGACGGCATTTGCAATGCTTCCTCTGCTTAGCAGTGAAGCAACTTACAGTGTTTATCCTTATAGGAGATGAGGCAATGTCACAGATCATCATGTACACCCAATTGCAGTGCTGTGTTTGTTAAACCATCAGAACAGTATTCTCTCAACTGGAACATTTCTAGTATATCTCAGAATTATGTTTTAAATTAAGTAAGACAGAAACATGTATTCGTAGATTTTTTTGGGACAGGTATAATGATAACAGATATAGTGATGTCAAGCAGTATCTAACGCAAATTGTCTGATTGTGATGAACTGTCAAGTCTGGCGCGAACAATTCTAAAATAAGTATAAAGTTAACATATGTGGGAATTTATATAGTCAAAATGCTTTGGAGTAAAAAATATTGACAAGGTTAGTTGGTATATGCTGAAACTATTTTGTACAATTAACCCTCACACAATGGTGTACTGATGAAAGCATCATACAAATTTTGTGAAACCTATTCATTTCCATTATTTTGATGTTTCGTTTAATGCAAACCATGCTTTTGTTATTCATTCAAGGATCTTGGTTCTGGTGGCTGAACCAGCATTTATTGTTCATGCCTGATGGCACTTGAACAGGTCATAGTGAGCTGTGTTCTTAAACTGCAGAAGTCCATTAAGTGCAGGTACATCGAGAGAGAGGGGAGGGAGGAAACTCTGGAATTTTGATTCAGCGACACTGAAGAAAAAGTGATATATTTCCAAGTCAGGATACTGAGTGACTAAGAGGAAAACTTGCTGTTGGTGGTGTTCCCACTTATCTGTTGCTTGTCCTTCCAGATAGTACTGGTTGTGTGTTAAGAAGGTGCGTTATAAGGACCCTTGGTAAATTTCTGCACCTCTGTTTGTAGTTAGTACGAGCTGCTGCTACTGTGCATTGTAATGGGACTGAATGCGGTGCCAGTCAGGGGCTGTTTTGGCCTGGATGGTATCAAGCTTGAGTGTTGTTGGAACTCCACTTATCCAGGTAGGTGGGGAGTATTCCACTGCTCTCCTGACTTGTGCCTTGAAAATGGTGGACACACTTTGGGGAGTCAGAAGGTGACTGCAGGATTATGAACGTACAAAATAAGAACAAGCATAAGCCACTTGGCCACTTGAACTTGCTCCGCCATTCAATATGATCATGGCTGATCTGATTTTAACCTGAGCTCTACCTTTTTGCATACTCCCAATAATCTTTCACAGCCCTCTGCCAAACCCCCTGGCCCCACCCCAGTAATCAAGAGTCTATCTCACTTTGTCTTAAAATACTTAAGAATTTTAGAATTCAATGATGGTAATGTCATTGAATGTTAAGGAGCGGTGGTTAGATAGCCACTGGATATGATCGAAGTCTGGAATTTAACATGAGAATGGCATATGCCCATTTTCAGCCTAAACCTGGATATTGGCCCAGTCTTTCTGCATTTGGAGATGGACTGCTTTAGAAGTTGTGTGAATGGTGCAGAATATTGCACTACCATTTTTTGTAATTCACTCATTGGACATGGACAGCCCTGACTGGTCAGCAGTTATTGCCTATCCCTAAGTTGACCTTGAGAAGGTGGTGTTGAGCTGCCTTCTTGAACCACTTCAGTTCATATGCTATAGGTTGACCCACAATGCCCTGACAGATAGAATTCCAGGATTTTGACCTAGTGACAGTGAAGGAACGATGATATATCTTCAAGTAAGGATAGGGAGTGGTTTGGAGGGAAACTTGCAGATGGTGCTGTTCTCATGTATTTGTCATTTTTGTCCATCGAGATGGAAGTAGTCAGGGGTTTGGGAGGTGCTGTCTGAGGATCTTTGGTGCATTTCTCCAGTGCATCTTATAGTCACTACTGCTACTGAGCATCAGTGTCGGAGGGAGTGGATGCTTGTGGATGTAGTCCCAAGCAAGTGGACTGCTTTGTGATGGATGGTGTTAAGCTTCTTGAGTATTGTTGGGGCTGCACTCATCCATCACACTCCTAACTAGTGCCTTGTAGATGGTGAACCAGTTTTGGGGAGTCAGGGGTTGAGTTATTCGCTGCAGTATTCCTAGCGTCTTGCCTACTCTTGTAGCCACTGTGTTTTGTGGTGAATCCAGTTGAGTTTCTGGTCAATGGTAAACCCCAGGATGTTAATTGTGGGAATTCAATGATGGTAACACTATTGAATGTCAAGAGGTGGTGCTTAAATTATCTCTTATTGGTAGTGGTTATAGCCTGATATTTGCATGGCACAAATATTAATTCCCACTTGTCAGCCTAAGCCTGCATATTGTCCAGAACTTGTTGCATTTGGACATGGACTGTTTCAGTATCTGAGGAACTGTAAATGGTGCTGAACATTGTGCAATCATCAAACATCCCCATTTCTGACCTTATGATGGAGGGAAGGTTATTGATAAAGCAGCTGAAGATGGTTGAGCCTAGAACACTTCCATGAGGAACTCTTGCAAAGATGTCCTGGAGCTGAGATGACTGACCTCCAAAAAGCACAATCATTTTCCTCTGTGTCAGGTATGTCTCCAACGAACGGACAGTTTTCACCCAATTCCCATTGACTCCAATTTTGCTGGAGCTCCTTGGTGTCACACTTTGTCAAATGATACTTTTAGGTCAAGGGCAGTCACTGTTACCTCACTGGTGGAGTTCAGCTCTTTTGTCCATGTTACAACTGAACCACAGTTCAGTAAGTTCAGCAGCTAAATAGCCCTGGAAGAACCCAGTGTGGGTGTTAGATGACAGGTTAATGTTAAACAAGTGCTGCTTGATAGCGTTACTGATGACCCCTTCTGTCACTTTACTGACACCTGACAGCAGACTGATAGGGCAGTAATTGAGCAGGTTTGAATCATTCTGGTGTTTGCGCGCAAGACACAACTATGCAATTTTCTACTTTGCCCAGTAGAGGTCAATGTTGTCACTGTACTGGAATAGCTTCACTGTCAGCACCGATAAACCGTGCAGCTGGAGGGGCGCTGCAGGTCAGACAGCGTCGGAGGAGGAGGCAAGTCGATGTTTCAGGTCACGACTTTTAAGGGAGCTCAGAAATAAATAGAGGGAGAGGGGTGGGACTGGAGGAAGGTAGGTGGGATGGTGATAGGTGGATGTGCAGGCTGGGAGTTGTAGAGATGGTTTAATGGGAGGGGTGGGCGGATTTTCCCTGACTGAAAATTCAAATACTCCATAGTCATTCTACATCATCTGTTCCACTACATTATGTCCTCAAAAGTGTCCAGTAGTTTTGTCAATTGTGATTTCCTTTTTATATACACACATTGACTGTGTGATCACATTGGTCTTAATATCACATTATTTAAGAGATACCATTTTCACTACTACTGATATTAGTCTAACTGCTTTGCTTTTCCTGATTTTTATCTCACTCCTTTTTTAAAAATAGTGGATTCCCTCCAATTTATCACCCTCCACACTGCTGGAACTATTCTAGAATCTGCAGATTTCTTGAAGATAACTAATGCATTATTTCTTCGGCCACCTCCTTTAGTATCTTGGGATGTGGATTTCAGATTCCGGGGTGATTTCTATCCCATTTAATTCCTCCAACAGTCTGAGAAAATCATGCAATCTTCCTTCAGTTCTTCCTTCCTTTATTTTGCTAGCATTCCTGAAAAAAAGTTGTTTTCTTCTGTGAAAACAAAAAAGTAGTTGTTTCCTTGTTGCCCTGTTTCAGAACATAAGTAGCTTACATTTGTCTGCACTTTTTATTGATAAAAAGGTCTTGCAGTCCAATTTTATGTTGCTTTTGAGTTAACTCTCATTCTTTGTTTTTCTCCCATAAGCAACCTCTTGGTCCTCTTTTGCAGAATTCTGAACTGTTCCCAGTCCACAGGCTTGCTACTTTTTCTTCTGTGATTTCTCTTTTGATTAAATACAAGCCCTAAACTCTTTTGTTAGCCATAGCTGTACAAAATTTTCCTGTTCTGTTCTTTCTATTGAATGTGTAAGTTTTGCAACACATGCATTCGTTCCTGAAATATTAAGCTTTGCCTATGCACTCTCATGTGTTTTAATTGAAAATTATCCAGTCTGTCACAGTTTACTTACCCCTCATACTTCCAAAGTTTCCTTTGTTTAGACTTAGGACTCTAGTTTTGGCTTAAAATATTTCATGGTCTATTCCAATGAGAATTTCTTTCAAGTTAAGTTAAAGTTTTTTTTTCCTCTAATGTGGTTTACCCAGTTTGTGTAGATTAAAATAATAAATGATTAATTTAAAACCTTGTTATATGCATCTCTAAATTTCATTTTTAATGCCAGCCCCTAGCTTACAGCTACTGTTACAATTCTAACTCATGTTTTCTGTTCATTGTTGCTTCTTAGATCGACACAGACTGAGTCCACATTTAATTTTCATGTACAAGTACCTTTTGTCACTATTAAGTTCATTTAATCTTTCATTCACAAATTGCACCCACTTGCTTTTCTTCTTTTTCCCTGTCCGTTCTAAAGATCTAATAACTTGGATGTCCAGTCTTCACCTTGGTCAGCTTGTGGCCAACTCTAATTGTAATCCTATTGTACCCCTTTAGAACAGAGTGTGGTGTTAATGTCTATCTTGTTACACGTGTTCCATACATTCAGATATAGAACTTTTAAACTAGACTTTATGGCCTTTGTTGGCACTGAAATGGAATACATACATGTTGGCAGAACGGGAAAGAACATGGCAAATGGAATGGAATGTTATTATCCTTCCATCTGTGTAAGATGACAGTCATGCAGCAAATCAGTTCTGTTGGGAGTTGGGGTATGCTTCATATGAAGTTATGGTTAGCCTTGTGTTTGTATAAGCTAATTTGGTGTTCAGCAGAATGACAACATCAGCACACTTGAGAAAGCGCTGATGTGGTCCACCACTGTCCATTTGGTGTAGATACATAGTACTTCCTGATTAGAAGTTTACAAAATGATGAGGGATATAGATAGGATAAATGGTAGTTGCCTTTTCCCTAGGATGGGGATTTCAAAACTCGGGAGCACATTTTTAAGCTGACAGGAGAGAGATGTAAAAAAGACATAAGAGGCAAATATTTTACACAGACAGCGGTTGATGTGGAATGAACTTCCTGAGGAAGTGGTGAATGTGGGTACAATTACAATATTTAAAAGACATTTGGATAAGTACATGAAAAGGAAAGGTTTGGAGGGATATGGGCCAGGAGCAGGCAGGTGGGATTATGTTCGACATGGACTGGTTGGTCCAAAGAGTCTTTTTCTTGCTATATGACTCCATGACTGAGTTAGAAGTCTTGGTCAGGTCGATGATGGCCATGGAGCGTGGTTGGTGTGTTTCTAGCATTTCTCTTGGAGATGCTGAGTAGTGAAATCATGCTTATAGTTCCATGCTTTGGTTGGAAACTGTACTGGCTTTCAGGAAGAATTTCTCCCAAGGCAGGGAAAAAGTACCCAGAGAGAATTTGGGCAACGTTCTTCCTGGTGACAATGGTTAAATGACAGAATATGGACAGAAATCTTTTCAACATTAACTAGTTTAAATCCAAGAAAATAATACCACCAACCTTGCTTGTGGAGCTTCAGTATGCAGATGACAATGTCATCTCTGCTGTCTCAGAAGAGAATTTTCAAGCCTCACTTAAACACCTTTGCAGAAGCCTATTGCAAAATTGATCTGAGCCATCTCAAGGCTGCTCAAATCCTTTACCAAACTGTGCTGGGTCAAGTTCTGTCCATCCCTCTATTAAAATCAGTGGAGAAATCTTCGCCAATGGTGAGGATTTCACCAACCTGGGAAGCTACCTCTCATCTAAGGGAGATATTGACATAGAGATTTATCATCACATCCAATCTGCGAGTTTTGGTTTCAGACACCCAGGGATGAGAGTCTTCAGCAACCGTGATATCTGTGCTGATACCAAGATCCTTGTTTATAAAGATAGTCATCCTTCTGATTATTCTATATGGCTCTGAAACTTGGATTATGTATGGACGTCACATCAAGATCCTTGAGAAGTGCCATAAAATGCTAATTGAGACGGATTCTCGACATCAGCTGGGAAGGCAGGCATATTAACATCAGTGTCCTTGAAGCAGCTAACAGCACCAGCATTGAGGTCATGTTCAGTTGAAACCAACTCCGCTGGGCTGGCTACATGCTTGGGATGCCTGAATTCTGCCTTAGGCAGCACAGTGGCTCAGTGGTTAGCACTGCTGCCTCACAGCACCAGGGACCTTGGTTTGATTCCACCTTCGGGTGACTGTCTGTGTAGAGTTTGCACATTCTCCCTGTGTTTGTGTGCATTCCCTGTGGGAGCTCTGATTTCCTTCCACAGTCCAAAGATGTGCAGGTTAGGTGGATTGGCTGTGCTAAATTGCCCATAGTATCCAGGGATGTGCAGTTTAGGTGGATTAGCCATGGGAAATGCAGGGTTATAGGGATGAGGTGGGGTTAGGTCTGTGTGGGATGCTCCTCGGAGGGATGGTGTGAACACCTTGGGCCAAATGGCCTGCTTCCACGCTGCAGGGGATTCCATGATTCTGACGACCAGCTCAAAGAAGACACTTGAAAGAGAGAAGAACAGAGGAAGTGTCTCGAGGACTTCCCTCAAGAAATGCACAATAGACATCAAAGCATGGGATATGCTTTCTCAGAAGAAACTGACTTTGAGGAAACTCCTGTACATAGGGACATGATTTGTTGAGGGCAGGAGGAAGCACTGAAAAGGAACTGGAGAAAGAAATACCAGTGATCTCAAGGCCAAGGACAAATTCCACCTCTCAGAAATATTTACCGAATGTGTGGTCAGAGATGCATCTCTGGGATCTAGCTCAGCCACAGAACTCATGACCAGTAACAGAGCATTTCCTAGGTAGACAATCACTCGATAGCAAGTCATTGCCACCACCAGCCCTGAAGAGTTGTACACAGTTGTGTTAGGGAAGGAGTTGTAGATTTCAATGCTGGAATAATGGTAATATATTTACAAATCAGGATGGTGGCTTGGAGAAGAATTTATATGTGGTGGTGTTTGCACCATCTAGCCAGTGGGCCTGGTCAGTGACACAGTCACTTGCAGAAATTGCTAAAAGCTGCTTACTTGAGGGGGAGGCAATGGCCTAGTGGTATTATCACTGGACTGTTAATCCAGAGACCCAGACAATGTTCTGGGGACCTGGGTTCAAATCCCACCATCTGGAATTAGGAATCTAATGATGACCACAAATCCATTGTCAATTGTTGGGGGGGAAAAAAAACCATCTGGTTCACTAATGTCCTGTAGGGAAGGAAAATGCTGTCCTCATCTGGTCTGGCCTACATGTGACTCCAGACCCACAGCAATGTGGTTGACTCTTAACTGCCCTCTGGGCAATTAGAGATAAGCAGTAAATGCTGCCTAGCCATCAATGCCCTCATCCTGTGAATGAATAAAAAAAGAAATATTACCAATAGATTAGAATATGAGAAAATGTGGAAGCATCCATTTCTGTAAGAAAAAAGTAAAGCCATTTTTAGGCACAGACCATTTCTGATGAAGGGTCTAGGCCTGAAACGTCAAGTTTTCCTGCTCCTATGATGCTGCTTGACCTGCTGTGTTCATCCAGCCCCACGCTTGTTATTTAGGCACAGACGACTATTTACTTTTACAGCCATGTGGAAGTCCTTGAATTAGAGGAAGTTAATATGCTGGAATGTTAAGAGACTATGAATGCAAATTCTTCTTTCAAATTTCTTACAGAAAATGCTAAAGAGGTCTTACTACATCTTTTATTCGTTCACAGGATGGGGACATCACTGACTAGGCCAGCATTCATTGTCAATCCCTAATTGCTCACAGGCCAGTCAAGAGTCAACTATGTTGCTGCAGGTCAAGAGTTACATAGATGCCAGACCAGGTAAAGATGGTAATTTCCTTCCCTAAAGGGCATTAGAGAACCTAATGGGTTTTTCCTGACAATTGAGCCACAGTCATCATTAGACTCTGAATTCAGATTCCACAGTGGGATTTGAACCCATGTCGCTAGAACATTCTCTGGGTCTCTGGATTAACAGTCTAGTGATAATACCACTAAGCCATTGACTCCCCATTGTACAGGGTATTGTTGAGGCCACATATGGATTGCAGTGGGAGCAGTTTTGGTCTCATTACCAAGTGAGAACATATTTGTCCTCAAGGAAATGCAATTGAGTTTTCTTAGCCTAGTCCCTGGTATAAATAAACTGTCATGTGAGGGCTGTTGAGTTCACTAGGCCTATATTCCCTAGAATTTAGAAGAATTAATTGATTTTAATGAAACAAAATTCTTAAAAAGGGGCTTACTAGTGTAGATGTTGAGAAAATGTTTCTCCTGACAAGTTCAGTTTTAAATTAAGGGCTCAGCCATTTAGAACTGAGATTAGGAGACATTTCCTTTCACTCAAAATTTACAGAATTGTCTACCCCATAGGGGTGAACATGCTCAGCCTTTGCGTGTATTCAAGAGAGAAATTGATGAATTTTTGGATTCTGTAGGAATTGAAGTCTATGGGGATATTGTACCAAAACAGAGTTGAAACAAACAATGAGCCATCATATTTTTAAATGATGAAGTGACTTGAAGTGTTAAATGGCCTTTTATAATGTTTTCGTACATTCTTACGTGCTGACAGGATTAAATGTAAGGACACAAGGCATGAGAGAAAATAAACAACAGAGCATTTCAATCGCGTGAAGCAATCATTTTTCGATACATTTGAAACTTTGCATAATGCTCATGCAGTTACTGCTGGCTAAAATTCTCTTGGGCCCTTCTTATCTTTATTGCTATATTTGATGGGCTCGCTAACTCTATCAAAGGTTGTAAGTAGTGAAGCACAGAAGCTTTAAGAGAAGATCTAAATTGTGACCACAACTGTAGAAGACCCTACATGTTCATTCTTGTTCTAAAGTATTGCAAATAAACCTGTCGTAACTTTAGAACTACTGTCATTTTGCATTGTTCATGGACAAGTTGAGTTTACTGAGAACCCTAACCCCTAGGTTAATAATGGTCTTTCTCTCCCTCCTTGCGCTGCTTTTTCTCTTCCACATCACACTGCTCAGGTAATGTTAGAAGATGGCTCGTCATACTATTTGTAACTTTATTCTATCTGAATGTTTTAGAAGATACCATTATCCTTTCCTCAAATCCCAATATCCAGCGGTTTCCTAGAGACTCAAGGTAAGTGCTTTTGTCAACATGTATCAAAAAAAAACTGTATTTGTTAAGAATAAATGACATATTTATAATTTTCCATTTCAGAATAAATGGTTGTTGGGGCTGTGAAGAGCTAATAAGAATTCCAATGTTTCCCTTTCTATGGTAGAGTGCTTCTTCTGATTCTGGCTTCGTTTTTTAGAGAAGTACCCTGAGATAGCACCCATTCCCAAATCGCAAGCATCAATTGCATTTGAAAGATCTGGAAAGTCAGGGACAGACAACACTAGTTCATTTATTAAGATTATCTTCAGCATCTCAAATGCTGCATGGCATTCTGTTGACCATAGTACTTGTTTGTTTCTTTTACAAAGTGTTGCAGGTACAGCTATCATGGTCAAACTACCCACAAACCTCCCACAAAATCCCCACATTCTGCAACCTCATCATCCTTCATTTAGTTTAAGGAACAGGGAATGCTATTAAACCCTTTACTTTTGCTGTCCTTGACCAATGACAAATCCCAGTAAGTCACTCTTGCTTTTGCAAAGTCACAATTGGCTACATTTAATTACTAAACCAGCCATCTATAATTGCTTAAATAGGTGTTTGAATTGTCTTACATGTATTGCAGACCTTGAATTAACCATGTGGACAAACACAGTGGAGAACCTAAACTTAAAAACTGACCTCGTCAGGAATAAAACATTTTCTCAACATCTACAACATATGATGAAAGTTTTGTGAAGTTCTTGATGACTCCCAACTGAACTGTCCCTCAATTTATTGCTTCTGAGCAATACTAATTAGTAAGATTTCTGATACCATTTGTTTTACATAAAACAGGAATAACCATTTATTATTAATGAAAAATAAGTAACAAAATTCTAGGAATGGCAGTGATACAGACTCTTAAAACCACTAACTACCCAGGCTATTAGCCCCAAAATCGCCCTTTTTACCTCCAAGCTGGCACATAAACCTGACAGACAAGACAAAAGGTTAGTAGTGGAGGCTATATATTAGGTTAAAGAGAGAAAGATGGGAGGCCTTGTGGCTGGTCTCTGTGTTCTGACCTCCAAATGAACAGCTCTACCACAGTTTGGTGAAGGAAGAGCTGAAACCTTCAACTTACTATGTTGGGTTGGTTCCTTCTTCCGGGCAGTCTCCTCGTGGTACCCTACCAAATTGGACTCACATGATATGGCACCTTGCTTAAAATGGTCTTCCATTTCAACCTTTATTGGTCCAGTCACAGTTATGTGTTCCTTGCTTCAAGCAGTGTCCCCGTGGTTCCTTAGCCCACGGGCATTCACGGTGTGTCTCCTTTCTGGGAGCAATCCTTTCTTGGA
Organism: Ginglymostoma cirratum; assembly: GCA_024137785.1. Taxonomy (NCBI): domain Eukaryota; kingdom Metazoa; phylum Chordata; class Chondrichthyes; order Orectolobiformes; family Ginglymostomatidae; genus Ginglymostoma; species Ginglymostoma cirratum. The sequence continues at coordinate 25,515,125 of JAHRHZ010000049.1, forward strand.
CCTCACTGCGCAAGCTTGAGCCATCGACTCCTCACACAGGGCTGTAGGGTTTAACTTTGCAACTCCAGCTCGTCGATTTTCCCTCCAGATTGTAACTTTTCTCACTGGACATTTTTGTACCTGTTGTGAGGTAAACCCCCTCTTTGCTTTCTGCAGCATAGAGGATGTGGTATGGTGGAGGGGTTTAACCAATCAGTGGCCAATCCCAATCCGTGCTGATTCCTGCTGTCTCCAAGGGGCAATTCCTCAGCGAGGAGGCACTGCACTGAATCGTGAACCTTATACAGAACCCCAGTCTTTTTCCGGAAAATTGTTTTAAAAAATTAAATGTTAGAGCTTAGTTATAGAAGGAAAAGTTAGAAAGAATGGATAGGGTTATAACACATACTCTTTCCCAGTGTTAAAATAAATTATTATATCATCCAAATGCATTATACTGTTATGAACTTCTGTTACGACTTGGTTAACAAGTCTCTGGAATTTTCGTTAACCTATATGGCATCACCTGACATTGGTGTACACCAAATGGGTTAATAAAAGTGGATTTATTTTAGTACTTAATCTTAATGACACTTGCCAACAGATCAATCTGAAAAAGGTATAAAGATAAAGTTGTCATAGTCCAATGCTATCCTATTAGTGAGGGATGACTGATGGTGGTTTAACCTGAGAAGCGCTATGCAATGAGTGAGAAGAGAGGTTGAGAAGGAGAATTCTTCATGGTAGTCTCAGTTGTTGCAGGAATTGAACCCACACTGCTGGTATCACTCTCTATTACAAACAACCCCCATCCAACTGAGCTGATCGACACCACTCAAAGGAGCGAGACACTACCTATGAGTGCAATCTTCTAATTGTGGAATTAGATACAAATCTATTTTCTTGACTGCATTCACCCTTCTATAATCCATAGAACGTCTAATTGATCCATCTAGTTTCGGAACCAACACATTTGCCGGACTAGGTTTGATCATGTAGTTGTCTTGCACATACTGACTGTCTCCATTGGAGCTTGTTTTCCTAAGCTCAGTTGATAAGGAGCTGTTCTGTTGGTCCTGACTCTCCTATGTCCACATCATGCCTAGCGAGTATAGTATATCCAGGTGTATCTCTTTTAATTATTTCACACTACTCATTAGTCTTACAAGATCCTTCCATTGTCCTTTCTCTAAATGAGAACAGAGTCTAACTGTCCCCGTATTTTTGTGTTAGCTGGTCAAATTATAGAAGGTTCACTCTGAGAGCTGTCTACCTCTCCTCATTTTTCATTCTGTCATTTTTCATTACTCTTACCACCTGAAACACTTGCTCCTGCTTGTCCTTTCTCCCTCGATAAAACACTTTCAACATGTTTGTGACTTTGCTGATTCTTCTTCCTGTGATCTAGAGTATTTATCAGTTAAGTCATTTTACTAACCTTTCTCACTATTTTATATGGACCACTGAATTTCACTTTCAAAGGTTCACCTTGTAAAAAGTTAAAAGCGCCAATACTTCATTTCCTGCTTGAAACAGTACTGTTGATGAATGTTTATCTGTCCATCCTCTACACTGCAGAAAGCAAAGAGGGAGCTTTATTTTGCCTGTGTGACTTCAATGTTCCAGTGCTACCTTACATACTCCTATGAGGCTTTCTTGAAACAGACACATAATCCAACTTTGAGGTTGTCTTTTTCACTCAAGAAATTCTCCCTAATCAATTTTAACTGACCTCTAATTCTCATGACAATAAATGAATTTAAATGGACTAAATCTGGTAGACTAATTTGGGGAGTCTCTGGTAGAAAATAGCAAAAAATCTAATTCTTTAATCCTGTGGGTATGCCTTAATGATTATTGTGAGAGTCTGGTGGTATCTCTCCAAAGCTCAGTGTTTGCAGATAATGTACAGTTGACTTTAATTGTTTAATACCCAAACTGCTAATAATTTCCTTGAGAGCTTTATAACTAAAATTCAGAACTGATCAGATTGTCCCTCAACTGGTAACTCATGATGAGCAAACAAAACTGTTAGCTATTCCACTAGCACGGAAGTTGTGATTGTCCTTAAAAGGAATGGCTTCAATGAATCAGGTTCTCATATACATGATTAAAAATATAAAGATCAGTAATCCTTTATCCAAAAAAATCTTGGTTCAACTGGTTTGGATCCAAATAGATTTAAAAGCAAAGTTTTTATCTTGCTCCACACTCCTGAAATGGCCCAGAATGGACCCAAATAGACCTGTAGGCATGCCAAGATTAGTCCTTTGGAGGAAAAAAAAACTTTGCTTTTAGTTCTGTTTAAGTCTATTTGGGCCAGCAAAATGTTCCAAACAGCTTATATTCATTTTCCCTCAATTTATCTTTGTCTTGCACTTATAATTCTAGTTCTCATTTCCATTTCCAGTCTGTTCATTTCTATTTTGTGTTTATTTTAACTCCATCTTCTTTCCCTTATCATTCTCTCCCTTTTCTTGTCTTTTTCTTCCATTTGGAATTACAGCTGCAGTTTTTTCATTCTTTCCTCATGCTTAAGGCTGCTTTAACTATAAAACTAAACATCACCCAATTCTAACTTTTCTCTACATGAAGCACTGAATATGTTTTGTTTTATATTTTCTTTAAATCCATAGTATTGTATTAGCAACTCAAATATCTTTTCCTTTTTGTCTCTGCCAGGCAAACTACTTCCAGTTTATCTGCCATGTCAACCAACATTTGTTTTAAAAATTCCTTTAAAGCTGCCAGCAACAATTCTGCCACTGAGAGAAATCCTTTGGTGTTTGCAATAACATTTCTGAAATACAGACACTGGTACTTTCCTTTATCTGTATTATTAGTCCTCATTGCTTCAGTTTCCAATACAGTGCCAGATGAGCCTCCAAACTATTTTATGGCTCACTGGGGTGGCTGTGGGAGCCGGAAATTGAGCCCCACAGCTTTAAAGAAAAGTCATTACAATAGGGGTTAGTCAGCCATCAGGACAGAAGTTGGAATGCACTTATTTTTGAAAATCAACCTTATGATATATTGCATCTATCCATTTATGGTATGAAATCTTTTACAATTTTGTGATGTATGAAAATTACATTTATAAAATTGCCATTGGTGCAAAAATAAAAAAGCATGGTATTTAAAAAGTGTTTATATATTATTCCTCCATATTTAAAGTATCAACAGCTCCTCACCGCTTGAAGTATTCTAGAATTAACTTGTAATACAATTCTCTAGAAAATGTAACAGCAGAAAGATAACACAATTATATCCTAAAAAATATAGGGTAAGGTTATAAAGAATCACCTGGACACAGTGCATAAAGGATCAGTTCAGGATACTGCATGATTTTGCATTTATTTAATGGATGGATAAGCAAGTGGGTTTAATAATGGATCTGTGGTTCTGCCTGCCTAATGCTCTCTGTGCGCGCTGCACAGGCAACGCTTTGCACCCATGCAGAATGAGTGAAATATCTGCTCCATTACATCTGTGTTCGCACACTGTGATGCAGCCCCTTCCTATGGTGCAAATTGTAGTAAAAATGCAGAAATGCTTAAAATAGCACTAGATGAATAAAGTTCCCATTTAAGTTATGTTAGCTGCACATATGTTATCCAGAATGACCCCCGGAGATTTGACTTCAGTTTGCCCAAACCTGTCAAATATTCAAAGCATTAATATGTTTTGCAGGATGAGCCACTACAGCTCACCCCTGCAAATAGCCAGAGATAATAGGTACTGCAGATGCTGGAGAATCCG
>JAHRHZ010000049.1:25518962-25594640 GCA_024137785.1 Ginglymostoma cirratum
CTTGGCCTGCTGTGTTCATCCAGCTCCACACCTTGTTATCCCTGCAAATAGCCAGTTGTTTTTGAGCTAATAGGCATATATCTCTGCAAATGATTTGTCACTGCGTTTACTCTTTAATCCAGATTGCTAAAGCATTTTCCCACTTTTGTAGCATGCCAGTGATATGGTAAAAATATAAAAGTTCTTATGTTTGAATTTGCTCAGCCAGCAAGGATGAATCGAATGGATGACGAAAGGTGCGATCTCTTCACTGATGTTTGCTCTTGAATTCCTGAAAGGCTGTCTTTGTTCCTGAACTGAGAGAGCATATTTACTATCTAGACCTCATGCCTTTTGTGCTCAAGAATGAGCTCCTGACAAAATTTATTTATGAATCGTTATAAATTCATAACATGTTAAAGTAATAATCAATTCATAATGCACTAATATTTCACAAATGAATAAATGAATGAATGAATTATTTCCATGAGTGACTGTATTACAAGTCTGGAAATGATTGCCAGCAATACTATAAGCCAAACAGGAACAGTTCCTGCCTTGTCAATGTAACTCCAAAAATGTTGCAGAGGCTCCATGTATCTGTATGAAGAGGATGCCCATCACCCCTCTGATGAAGTCACAGCAGTGGCACAGGAGAAACTTTGAAGGAACCCTGAGTTTGCATGGTACTCCTTGTCAGGTACAGAAATTATGTGTGGTATTAACAATTTTAAATAGGGTTACTTTCTCCCCATAATCTCTGAGTAAAGCATTAATTCATAAATGCTAGTCATTTCTAGCCTCCACCTTTTAACTTAGGTAATCATTCTTACATTTCCTGAACTTCTAAATTCTATGTTTCTTTTACGAAGTTGTTTAATGTTGAATAACTGAGCAAATTATATTGGATTTTCCATGTAACAGGAATGCTCAGTGATAAGTAATTTTCAGCATTATCAGCTAAATGATGTTCAGCACTGACCTTTAAAATTACATTGCTCAGGCTGATTAGTGGCCCTCTCCTAACACAGGTGAGCTGAAAATGAAATGCCTGAAATTTGTCATAAAGTCAAAACCATTACAGAAATTCTGTTGAATGCCTCAATGGCTAATAATAGATATACCAGCCCTGGTAAATAATATCTGAGAGATTCATATAAACAGTTTGAAATATGAGTTTCCAATCTAAAGATACTGAGGGCAATTTTCCCTGGTTACTTTGGCTGCTGAAGAACCTGGGAGGTGTGATGTGATTTTTAAGATGAATTGCCAGTTGAGACCAGGTTTAATGCAGGACACCCACCCTGATAGGGAAGTTGAAATGTGTACTAGAAATGGCTATCCTGAGAATCATTAGAAGACAAATTGCCTTCTGGTGCTCATTAATGAAGCTACATGACTTTTGTGGCTCATGCTTAACTTAAAGCTCTTTCTTAGAAGAGACCAGCAAACTGGGAACCGACAGGTTATGATCCAGCATTTTGAGTGCTACTTAAAGCTATATCACCCTATGTTCATTCACTGCTGGAGGTTAGAAGACTTTTGTCACAAATAAGTTTTGGGACACTCCATCAAGATTTCACATATGCCATATTAATATTAATTCTGGATACTCACCTAAAATTTATGAGTAAAGAGATGGGGTGATTGGTTTTCAGAATCTTGGTAGAGGCTGCCATATATGGTTTATGAGTACAGCTTACTAGTACAATGTGGTTCGGGTAGTTTACTGCCACCAACTGAGTCTTAGAGTATACATAACATAAACAATATGTAGTTTACTACATAATAGCAACCAGGCGAAGGTAACATTAGTGGGATGAGTATTGTTGTGAAGACTACTGAGGAGATCTCACATCTTCTTTCCACAACATCCAAAGATGCTTTTCTGTATCCCTACCCAAGCCTGCATTACATCAGGAGCTTAATACACAACGTCTCCAACATTAACACTTTTTGAAGCACAACTTTATATAACATTTTCCCCCAAGCTTTTATTCTCACCATGGTTAACATTCATGTAGAACCATAGAAATGATACGGCATAGCAGGATACCATTTAGCCTATCTTATCCATGCTAACCCGAAGACACCCAGATACCTTTTCTAACCCATCGCCCTGCACATGGGCCATAGCTGTGTGGTTTACAGCAATTAAGCTGTGACCCCAATATTTTTTAAAATTAAAAAAATTAGGGTTTCTGCCCCCAGCACAAAATCAGACAGTGAAGACACCCATTGCCCTGTGTAAAATATGTTTTTCCTCATGTCCCCTCTAATCCTTCTGCAACTTAGCTTGACTCTATGACTCCTGGTTTTTGAACTCTGCCTTGGGAAACAGGTTCCTACTCTCTACCATCTACCCTTCAATTTTGTGTACGTCCCTCAGCCTTTTTTGCATCAAAGAAAACGATACCAACCTCTCCAATCTCTCCTTGTAGCTACAGTCCTCCAGTCGTGGCAACATTCTCATAAGTCTTCTCTGCAGTCTCTCCAGAGCAATTGCATCCTTCCTGTAATGTGGTGACCAGAACTGCACGCAATACTCCAGTTGTGGCCCTACCAGTGTCTCATAGTTTCATCATTATATCTTTACTTTTGTATTCCATATCTCTGTCAATGAAGGAGAGCAACCCATATGCCTTCTTTCCATTCTTACCTATCTTGGCTGCTTGGAACCTGTGCACTTGCATGTCAAAATTTCTCACCTCATCTACCACTCAGTAGATTCCCATTTATTATGTATTCCCTTTTACTGTTTGACCTTCCTAAATACATTACCTTACTTCGTTGAATTCTATCCGCCACTTTCCTGCTTACTCCACCAATCTATCTGTAGCATTTAATTTTACACCTATCCTCTACACAGCCAATTTTTGATGTCTGCAAATTTCCCAATTGTGCCCCCACGTTCATGTCCAAATCGTTAATGTATAAAACAAACAGCAGGAGTCCCAACACTGAACCACTTGAAACAGCTTTCCATTCACAAGGACAACCAACCATCAATTATTACCCTTTGTTCCTTTTGTTAAGTTTGGATCTGATTTGATAATATTACCCTGTAACCCATGGGCTTTTAAATTTTTTGATCAGTCTGGCCTGTGGGACTTTGTCAAACGCCTTACTAAAATCCACGTCAACAACGTCCACCGCACTACCCTCATCAATCCTTCTTGTCACTTCCCCAAAGAATACAATAAAATTATAACAAAGATATGCTGACTATCCCTGACTAGTCCATGCCTTTCTAAGTGACAGTTTATCCATTCTCAGAATTGATTCTAACAATTCTTTAGGGGTGGCTCAGTGGTTAGCAATGCTGTCTCCTAGCACCAGGGACCTGGGTTTGGTTCCAGCCTCAGGTGACCATCTGTGGTGGAGTTTGCATGTTCTCCTTGTGTCTGTGTGGATTTCTGCAGGGTGCTCTGGTTTTCTCTTATAGTCCAAAGATGTGCAAGTTAGGTGGATTGACCATGCTAAATTATCCATAGTGTTTGGGGATGTGAAGGTTAGGTGTATTAGCCATGGGAAATGTGTCTTGGTGGGATGATCTTCAGAGGGTTGGTGTGGACATGTTGGGACAGTTTCCACAGTGTGGGGATTCTATACCATGACAATTTGAATACCAGTGAAGTAAGACTATCTCACCTATAGTTATTTGGCATTTTCTTTGTGCCTTTTTAAACAATGGAATCACATTTTCATTCCTACAGACCTCTGGTACCTCATTTGTACCTAGTGAAGATTGAAAAATAATCCACACAGCATCTGCTATTTCCTCCCTGACCTCTTTCAGTGTCCTAGGGAACAATCTATCTGGTCCTGGCAACTTATCCACTTTTAAGGATTCTACCTCCTCTAACATTTCCTTGCTTGTCACAATTATTTTGTCCGATATTTCACACTGGTCCTCCTAGATCACTATACCTACTATTCCTTTCCTTTGAACATAGAGAAAAAATAGATTTAAAATTCTTCCCATATCCTCTGCATCTTCACACATGTCCCCTTCTTCATCTGATAGGTCCCACTGTTTTCTTGACTATCCTCTTGCTGTTTATATATTGGTTAAACGTCTTTGGATTTTCCTTTATTTTGCTTGCTATTATTTTTTCATGCCCTTTAACTTCCTTTTCTAAATTCATCCCTGCAATTTCTACATTCCTATAGGCTATCTGCAGTGTTAAGTTTTTTTTTGGTGACTATCATAAGCTCTCTTTCTGTTTAGTCTGCCCTTGTATTTTTCTAGACAACCATTGGGGTCTAGATTTGGCAGTACCATTCTTATATACGGAGGGGACATGTCTGCTTTGTGCCTCAACTATCACTGATTTATCCATGGCAATCCTGTATAGTCCACCTCAGTTTTATAAAACTTGCCTTCCCGCAGTTGTTCTATTATGTGTTTGTTCCCTTACTCCATTTGCCTTGTATGTCGTACTCCTTGCACTGAAGTAGAAACAGCTCAACCCCATCAATTTCCTTTGGTGGGCACTTTTCAATTTTCATTTCTTTTGTCTTCCCAACTCACTGACTACATCACTAACTGATGTTCTACCTCCCATTTCCAGAATCTGACCCACCTGTGCTCATGCTTCATTCCATACCCCTGCCATACTAGTTTAAAATCTCATCAGTAGATCTTGCAAAAGCCCCCACAGGATATTTGGTTCAGCTCTGCCCAGGTGCAAGCTGTCAAGCTTGTGCATGTCCCATCTTCCCAAGAAACGATCCAGTGCCTCAAAAATCTAAATCTAGATGGTGTGTTTCCATGCTGTATGACTCTATAACTCTGTGACTGCATGAGGCCGGAAATGCAATCTACCTCAGTGAGCTACCCATGATGCTCAGCAGCTCACCCTATGGTCATTCCCTGCGGCTGGTTTGCCCTACCTAAAAGGCATCAACAATTGTTAGAACATTCTGCTCCTGCTGATAGATTCTACTAATGTCCTGATGTGTTAAGTCTTTCTCAGATCTCTAGAGTAATTACAATCTATTCCAAGGGATTGATTTATGGAAGGCTCTTAGGTTTTTTTTTTCACGTATTGTGCTTTACTGCTTCCAAACAGCTTCATTTAGAGAGAAAGACAGAAGGATGTAAATATCCTGTGATGCAAAGGTTGTAGTAATTCTGAAAGTGCTGATAATAATGTTACAGCAGTTATAAAGAAAATTGTACTGTCTGATTCAATAGGCTATTGGAGATGTGTCTTATGACTGAAGATCGCATTTCACACTGAGAACTGAGTCAATGAGAGGTTCCTGTTGCATTGCGTACTTATATTGCTGACGGGTTATCTGATTAAATGCAAAACCCAGTCTAAACTGTGCCAAGTGGCTTGAATTTGATTTGAAGGAAAAAAAATTACATAGAAGTTAGGCCATTTATTTTTGAGTGTTTGGCAGAGGATTTCTTTGAAAAGGTCTGCTGTAAACATCAGCGATAGTGGAATAAACGCACGTTTTTTTCAGCAAAAACTAATTCAGTCAAATTACAGAAGTGCTGTAGAAGTCAGCCACAGCTTGATTTAACGCTGCACTAAATCTGAACTCTTCAAACAGAATTCTGCAGGAACAAATTTATTGAGAGACAATAATAATTATATGTGGTATAAATATTGATGAATTATTACCATATTATCAAGTAAGCTGATTTATGGATTTACGTGTTTACGTTCTTTCCAGCTTTTCACATCCTGTTCCTTTGAAAGCCATGAATTTAATGATGGGATAAATAAACAGGGTGATGTTTAGGTTTAGTTCTTCACTTGATACATTGCATTGCACATGTCTAATGAGGAAAATAAATATGTCATTAAACGCAAGATGCTGAACACATTTTTAAATCAACTAGCTGTGGCATGGCTTTTTCCAGCGGAATATTTTACTAGTTATCACAGCACTCAGCAAAATATTCAATTACTGATCAAAGACATATGGTCACTGCTACACTAAACAGTGCACTTCTGTTTGTATTTTAATTCACCATTACAATTTTTTGAGTTATAAATTCTGTTCAAAGTACATCAGCAGGAAGTTTTATCTTTCATGGGGTGGAAATGATCAGTTAAAAGGGATTATGGGCCATTAATTCTCCACAAAATTAAAATTATTCAAAAACATTTATAAGGAGAACCCTATAATTTTAGAAGGGTGAATCCAATGCTCAGATATATTGGAAATATATTAATTTTTTTGCGAATGAAAATTTCTTGAAAGCATAGTTTAGTTTGGGCAAAGCTGACTTTGTTAGTGACATGCATATAACCTAAATGAATAGTATCTCACCAATTTCATTATTTTAATTTCTGAATAGTTTCTTGTAAGATGTCAAGAAGCAAAAATATTCTTACAGCATGAGTTTATATTTCTTTCTGCAGGTGATGTCACAGCATTCTAACAACAGCTAATGCTGCTGCCTGAAAATCATAGGAAACTATGATAACTTCACAAAGACTCTGAAGCATTTAACTGACAGGTTGCTATGTGCGATTTTGATTGTGCACAGATGGCATTTACCTCTAAATTGTGTTTATCTTCTTAAACTGTCACCGTCTGAGTCAAATAATTGGGGCTTCAACCACTATTCCCCATAATTTGAAGTGACAGATTCCAGAAGGTTACCTCCCTGATAGGTCCTGTCATTACTAGTCAGTTATAACATTGCAATTCACTGACACATATCCATCATTTGATTAGATATGCTTGTATTATTTTGTATAGATATAAACTCATGCTGTAAAAATATTTTTACTTCTTGACATTTTTCAAGAAACTATTCAGAAATTAAAATAATGAAATTGGTGAAATACTGTTCATTTAGGTTGTGTGCATGTCATTAGCAAAGTCAACTTTGCCCATTCCTAGTTGCTCTTGAGAAGATGTTAGTGAGCCATTTTCTTCAGTGTCACAATCTGTTATGAAGACAGTTGTGGAATTTTGACCAATTGACAGTGAACAAACAGCAATTTATTTGCAAGTCTATGACTTCTAGGAAAACTTGCTGGTGGCAGCATGGTTCCAAGAGTCTGCTGTCCTCACTTGTTTAGTTAACAGAGATTTCAGGTTTTGGAAGTGGCATTGAAGGAGCTTAGTTGAGATTCAGCGATAAAGTACCCTGAAGGGGAAGTCATTAAATTGTCTCTTGTTGGTGGTCACTGCCTGGCACTTGTATGGTTCAGTGGTTACTTGCCAGCTATGAGTCAAAGACTGAACATTATCCAGGTACTGCCTCAAGAAGACATTGACTGCTTCAATATTGAAGGAATTATGAAAGGTACAGAAGAGTATGAACTCATAATCACATGGTTCCAAGTCCAGTGTAGGAAGGTCATTGATACAGCAACTGAAGGTGATTAGACCTGGGACCTACCCTGAGGAACTCCTGTAGCAATGGCATTAGACTGAGGTTCTTAGTCTTCAACAACCACAACAATCTTCCTTTATGTTAGGGTTCAGGATGCTACAGTTGGCAAAGTGCTACCTTGATGTCAAGGGTATTTACACTCAGCTCACCTCTTGAATTCAGCCCTTTTATTCACTGATGTAATGATGCCAGGATCTATGTTGCCTGGTAGAATCGAAACGGAGTACCAATGAGCAAATTATTGCTGAGTTGGTGTCCCTTAAGAGCACTGTTAATAATACTTTCTTATTGTTGATAGATGAGCGTACCCATGGAATCAGAATTAGGTTTTATTGTCACATGTACTCAAGTACGGGGATACAGGGATACAGTGAAAAGTGTACAAAGTTGCCATTCTCTCGTGCCATCTTAGGTACAAAGGTACTTAGAAACAAAACCTTAGGTATAAAGTAGTAAATTAGTGAGGAAATAAAGTCAAAAGTTCAACATTACTGTCCTTCTTAAGTGCACAGCCATGGGCCTAGATCTGGGCTCTTCTACCCCGATGCTGAAACCAACACCAGCAAGAAACAGTCGGCCAGCCTTGAGTTTGGTGCCATCTTATCTCTACCAACAACGCTGCCATCATGAGTCTGCACTGGGCTGATCTCGGCAATGCAGCCACTGCTGAAGCTGCCGGGTCCTGCACCGGGCACTGGGCTCAAACTCGCCTCCCTCTGCCATAACCAAGAACGCAATCTTGACTCCCTCTGCTGCTGGGAACAAGCCATGCCTCGGTTGGACTGGACACCTTGATAATGTCTGAACTCTAGTCTCGGGACCCGCATGTTGTGCTGCAGCTCTGCTGCCATCTTGACTGGAAGCAGTCATTTCCAAAACTCTGAGAATTTTCGGCAGCTTTTCTCCTCAAGTTATGGTGGATAATTGCCATAATCTTTTTCTCTCATCCTACTGAATTTCACTCCCTGAGTGACCACCGCTCCCCCCCGCCCCTGGCTCGTTTGATCCTTGCTTCCTCGGAACAAACCAGCGCTTGAGTGATGATGCAACTACCAGCAGCACAACAAATATGATTGAGATTTTGCTTTCAAATGGATAGATTGATGATTCAACACAGTTAATGCTTATGGGTCAGAGAAGAGAAAAAGATTAATAGTACTCATGATGTGCCCTGAAGCAGGATCTGCGTAATGCTGCAATTGAGCAGGTGAATACAGAGTTCTCATACTAAATATGGGTTTAGAACAGAAAAAAATGTATTGTAGGCACTTATAACAAAATGTTTCTATTGAGAATTAAATCATAAAATAAGGTAACACAAGCTTAGTTGCAGGATCATAGATGCAGCATTTTATATTCTTACCTTATGGCAGTATGAATTACATTTAGTTTTACTTAAATCTCCACAAATCTGCATTTTATTTAATTTGTGTACCCTATTATAATCACTTTTTAAAATTTCATCCTAATTTTCCGGTGTAAAAATAATAATTTTATAGGATTGTTTGAGACTGAGTCTCTTTAGGCATTCAGCAACCTTTATTGCTGATATCCTTTTCTACATAAAATCAAACTGATAAGGTCTGAGCTGTGATTCACACAGGCAGGAATATAACTTTGAAATTAGTGAGAAGAATTGATGGATTCCCAGTCACATAACAATTGCTGATTTTAAAGGCATCCACTTAAAATGAGAAATGGATACAGTTTCAGTGAAGTCTGTTCACCAACCGCAAAGTAATTTGTTTTCTCATAACCATGAGCCAGATACATGAAAGGACAATGAACCGCAGTGTCATACAGAGCGGGTTTTTTTTTAGGAAATATTTGTGACTCTTTAGTTCCTTCAAAGCTTGTGGAATGCATCATTTGAATTGTATTAATAATCATGTGAATGTTACTCATTTATATTATTTTCTTCACTGCGATTTGTCACTTGGCGCCAGTTCCAAGTGTGCTCAAACTTTACCTCATGTATGGCCTATAACTTTTGATTAATTTCCTGCTGGTACTTGTTTTTCCTGAAACATTGGTGTTGAGTAATGAGAAGGGATTTTACACTGTGCTGATTTGTTTTTGGAATACTCTGAATGCTATTTGAATCTCTTGTGACTTGCTCAGGGCGAGGAAGGTCTCTCTGTATGTAAGAGTGACTTGGGTCTAAACCTGGTACGGTTCTGCAACATTCCTTCATTCACACAAGGGTATATTCTACGCCTCTAGGTAAGTACATCTCTCTCTGTACAGACTCGTACATCTCTCTTCTCACACTCTTGCACATGACTGCTGTCGTCACTGCTACATCATGATACACTTTACTATCTCATGATCATAACTTGTTAACGCATTGCTTTACAGATTCCTTCCACCACTGCCAGTACTAAATACCAAGAGAGAATCTGCTCCCTCTCCAGTGACTTACTATACTCATTTACTTGTTGGCTGACTGTTATTCTGTTCAGGCCTGGTTCTGTACTCCCATCTGGGGCAAGACATCCTGCCTCAGAGAGCTACTGAGTAATTAAATGACTGATATCTCTTTGGCCCCAGCAGCACCATCAGACATGGTAACCACTGCTGGGATTACACCAAGTCCTGATTAACATATATCAAGCTAAGTGATGGGAAAGGTTGGCGGGTGGGGGTATGACGCAGGTTGGTGGGGGCAGGAATTCTCAGATCAGGCTGGCAAGTGTTATCGAAGGTGGACGAAGATGGTGGGGAGGGGAAGAATGGAACATTAGACTGTGAGGAGGCTTCTGAAGGCCAGGAAATGAGGTAAACCTCTGAGTTCTCTTCAACATCTCATACAGTGAAAGCTGGCAGGCTCCTGTTTGGCACTGGCCTCTGCCCAACATTGATGGGAAGAGGAGCTAAGAGGCCATGAATAAAACTCTGCTGCATGTGCAAGGGTGGAATAGCAGGCACAAGGAATGCACTGAGGCAGTTGCATCCAGTTTTCAGTCTATGGAACTTTTTCACAGAATCGTAGAATCCGTACAGAGTAGAAACAGGCCCTTCGGCCCAACAAGTGCACACTGACCCTCAGATCATCAAACCCAGACCCATCCCGCTCTAACCCACCTAATCTACTCATCCCTTAACACTATGGGCAATTTAGCATGGCCGATCCACCTATCCTGCAAATATTTGGACTGTGGGAGGAAACCGGAATGCCTGGAGGAAATCCATGCAGACACAGGGAGAACGTGCTAACTCCACCCAGACAGTCACCCGAGAGTGAAATCAAACCCAGGTCCCTGGCAGTGTGAGGTAGCAGTGCTAACCACTGAGCCACCGAACCGCCCCTTTTTGTTTCCTATGGGTTAAAATTTGTTAAAATTTTTTATGTCCGGTGTCAGTTTTTCCCTGAGGGTAAGGCCCTGACTTCAGCAATAATAGGGTGTTTTGCACTTAGCACAGCCTTGCAGTTTTCAGGATTCCCATTCATGGGAGCCATGTCTCATCCTGTTTCTCACGCCCACTAAAAATAGGAGCTATCAAAAATGGTGGAAGGACATCCGCATCCAGGTCCAGCATTTGAAAACCTCATGGTGTCTTCTCAATTACAGCTCTGTGAAAATCCAGGCAGTTGCCTGGTGATGCCTCACCTATGATCACTTGCTGAGCTGTATTTGTCAGTGCTGATTTGCAGTTGTTTTCCCAGATCTCAAGGCTATCTCACCAGAATGGAAATTGAATCCATGCTGTTGATGGTGTTAAATCAAATGCAAGCCACTAAATTACATGTGCCTCCCCTGACCACCACCCCCACCCCTGTCTAGTTTTAGTGATACAGTTAAAAATAAATAAAAATATTACGAAACAAAATGGAAAGTACTGGTGAAACTTTACATGTCTGGCAGCATCTGTGAAGAAAGAAACAGGGTTAACATGTTGAGTCCACTTCACTCTGACCATAAATATGACGCGATGATCACCTGGAAGGCCTGAAAGTTTAGGTAGATTTAGTGGTATTATTGCTAGACTATTGATCCAAAGACCTTGGTAATGTTCTGGGGACCTGGGTTCGAATCCCTCCATGGCAGATGGTAGAATTGGAATTCAGTATTAATCTGGAATTGAGTCCATGGATGACAACGAAACCATTGCCAATTGTCAGGAAAAAAACCCATCTGGTTCACTAATATCCTTTAGGGATGGAAATCTGCTATTCTTACCTGGTCTGGCCTACATGTGACTCCAGATTGACAGCAATATGGTTGATTCTTAACTGCCCTCTGGGAAATTAGGGATGGGCAATAAATGCCAACAATGTGCACTTGCCATGAATGAATATATAAGAAAACCTTCCTGCTTATTGCCGTTTTAGTACACAGTCTTGTTCTCATACTAACACTTCTACCTTAGGCCCATTTTAATGTTCCAACCAAGCTCAACATAATCTGAAAGGACAGCACCTCATTTTCTGCTTTGGTACCCTGTAACCATTAGGACTCAATGTTGAGCTCAACAACTTCATTGTCCTCCACTTTCATTCCATCCCATCCTGCCACCCCACCCCCACCCGCTCCATCAACCCCTTTTCGTCCGAGCCCATATCTTTTTGGCAGAGATTGCTTTCAGAAGACTGACCTACCTTCTACTATTCATACCTCTCTTAACACTAATTTTTCATCTACATCCCTCCTTCACAACCATAGGCACTGCTCTGAGCCACCCTCACAACCTATTCCACTTGCTGGTCCTCCTCCTTTGTCAACAGCATGAAAACCATCATTTCCCAGTCTTGTTTAATGTGAAGAGCCATTGTGTTTGAAACATTAATGCCATTTCTAACTCCACAGCTGCTGATAAACCTGCTGAGTTTATGCAGCATTTTCTGTTTTTTTTTGAAAAATTACAGACCAGTATCTGCAGTATTTTGATTTTATTTGATGTGTTTTTATCCTGTAGTCTGTAAGTGCCTGATAGATGTAATTGCCTCTTTGTAGGTACTCTCATTTTTCACAAGTCTGCTTTTTCAGAGAGAGGGAAAAAACCTTTTACTCTCTCCAGTCTGGGTATAGTGGTAGCCATTTTTCATTTCCCATGTGCATTTCCAACTTGGATGAGGATTGAAGGCAGCAGAGGTAATACTTCACAGAGTGAGTCACATCATCAGCCTCTCAACCTAAGTGACCTCAAACCGTCATGTTTGTTGTGCTCCGTTGTCAACTACATCAGGCCTGAGTTTCCACACACTTTGACCCTATTGAGACCAGGATGGTGGTGACTGTTGATTACTCTCTCTCCCACCATTCCTTGGTTCTCCATGCTTTATTTTATCCCAGCTTTTACTTTTGAGTTGTCACTTTCAAAATCATGTCCCTACTGCAGCAGAGGTCCCTGATAACCCCATTGACTTCCAGCCATCAGACTCAAAGGACTGACCATAGCCCACTCCCTGACTGATTTGGAGAGACCACTTTGATTGATGAGTGAGCAGACCTGGCTGACTTCTGTTCAACTCCTTGACTGACTTTCGCAAATCCTCAACTAGTGGCACTAAACTTGCAGGAATAACCATGGCATCCTCCACTGACTGTGATGATACAGAAACCCTGACCCTACATGTCCCAAGTGGCATACTGACTGTACAAACACTATGAATTGAGATAAGATGAAGCCTTTGGCAAGGCGAGGCAGAGATGCTCTGAGTGTCCAAGGTAGTGCAAAGTGAGTGAGCATTAAGAAAGTAAGCTATGAGCCCTGAGATGGTCTATGCTTTTATTTATGAGGTGGATATCTGTTTCTTTTTTGTAATGCAAGGTATTGGTAAGCTTCAAATTGCGATATTGAAGTGGTGAACTGTATTCTAAGTAATTTTGAGATGTGTTACAATGTGGTGTGTCTGATACATATCTAATGCTGTTGGCAGGCTGTGATAGCCCATGGAGCATGTTTTGAGATGTTGGTGAATGATGGTCAAGTTGGAGGCCTAGAGAAGCAAGCAACAATTTGGAGCAGCCAGGTACCTTCTCAGGTGTTCATTGTCAGGAATTGTTACTGTCTCGTTTCTCTCCATTGCCTGGTAAAATAGCAACTTGCACATAAACGTGATGAGAATAGGTAATAATGACAGGCTAAAGCATGCAAATAGGTCCCTTGCCACTCATCTGGTTACTGCTACAGTACCACGGTCCTCCAGTTCTCTGTTTTCTTCACCCTTTACTGTTGATTTCTGCTTCGCAATTCATGCCCCTCCTGCAGCAGTGGCTCCTGGTACCTCCCTCTTAATAGATCTAAAGGACTGACTGTAGACCATTCCCTGACTCACTTGGAGAGGAGGTTCACTATTGTCTGAAAAGTAATACATTAATGTATAAATTCATGGGGCGTTGGTGGTATAGTAGTAATGCCATTAGACTGGTTTCTTCTCTTACTGTTAAAAGCCTTGGGTGGAAAATAAAACGTTTTTTTCTCAATGTTGAAATTTTAATTTTCTGGTATTGCCATTTTTTTCACAACTGACTTGCATTTATCCAACTCATTCAGGGGCTGGGGAAACACCACCCAATCTTCTGGGGGCTCCACACAGGCCAAATATTGCCTGAAAGCTTGTAATGCATAAGAACGCCCGAAATCAAAATTAGTGGAGAAATGGGATTTGGTTGCCCATTATAAACCCTTTCCAATTTTCCTTATAATTGACTTCAATGGGATGTCCATTACTACCTGTTTTTCACCCCCTACTGAGGTTGAATTGTAAACCAATATGGGGCTCACCATTGTCTGAAAATGAACATTTTAACGTATAAACTCATGGGAAAGTGGCGGCATAGTGATAATTCCCCAGGCTAATGCTCTCGGGTAATGGGTTCAAATCCCATTATGGCAGCTCCTGGAATTTAAATTCAATTTAACAAAGGGAAAATATCTAGAATTAAAAGTCTAATATCAACAACAAAACTGTTGTCATCTGGTTCACTGATGTTTTTAGGGAAGGAAGTCTGCCACCTTTACCTTGTCTGTCCTCTGAAATGGTTTTTGAAATGAATCAAGTCATTTAGTTCAAAGACAATTAGGGATGGGCAACAAACATTCGCATTGCCAGCAAAACCCACATCCAATGAAAAGGAAAAAGAGAAAAATGAAATAAGGTAATAACTAATCACAGAAGATCTTAAAAACTATACTGTAATTACTATGAGAATGGAAGGAAAACTGTTTGGGCTCTGTTGTGGATATGTAATCATTCCAAATGCTTTTTGTCTCTGTGATCTTTCTCATGATGGTTAACATCCATTTGATAGAACCAAGAATATTGTTCAAATGATGTATCTATTAAGAATGCTTTGTAAATCTATGACGAGATCTTGTGATTCGCAGCTCAGTCGATCATCTTTATCTTAGTTAGGAATACTTATTGATTTCTGTGCCTCTCTTCTACAATGCTTGAGCAGACACACAAAGGCAGCTGCATTGCCAGTGTAATCCTTCCCCAATGAACACCCACGCACAGTGCAGATTGTTGGCATGCAGAGCTATGCGTGCACAGTATTCATAATAATGGAGATGCGGATGATCGTAGCATGCTAATGTTGCTCCATCTGCATGATGAGAGAGGTGAAAGAAGGAGAAAAAAGACATTTCTTAAAACAATCAATATTTTCATGAGATGCTCCTTTATATACAAGTCTATTTCAGGGAATCTCTCCAGTAATTTCAAAGAAGGAGCAAATATTAAGACTTACATTTGCTTGAATGTTCTATTGTTCACTTCAATTGATTTTTGAACTGAGTGCTCAGAAGAAAATAGCTTTGGTGAAAGACTAAATTTAACAAATTAAATATGATCAATAGCTAGTGTACTTCTTTGAATTTGCTGTTTGTGTGTGTGTGTGTGTGTGTGTGTGCGCGCGCGCACGCGCTAATCCAATTTCTATTCACTGTTTGCTTCACTAACTCCTTCATGATACTTTTTGCAATGAGATTGCAAGTATTGCAAGAAAAAAAATGTGAAAGATCTTTTATTCTTGTTATTGAATCCTGGTTGCTTTCAGGGTTTTCAAGGGTCAAGAGTATGTAGAGTACTCAATATTTGTTTTTGGTTCAGACTAGTAAAATAGAATGAACTAAAAACTTATGTATCTTTTGAAAATGAATATGGCCTTGACAGTTAATTATTAATCATTGATTCGACCCAGTTTGGAACCTCACCCAATTCATTGCTAAGGATAGCTCCACCTAAAACTATCAAAACGCTACTCAGGCAGTGGTTCTTTTGATGGGTTGTAGGATTCTTTGGGGTTCCCACAGAAAAGTTGAGGTGAAAATAATGTAATACAAGGTGATAATTTTTGGGAGTTCAGGATGTCTCTTCACTTCCCATTCAGCAATCACCAATCTTTTCCTGATCTCCATTACTGAAATCTCCATTTTACTTTCATTCTTTCAAGGCTTAATATTTCCAAAACTCTCCTGATGTAGGAGCATAAGAATATGAGAGATAGGAACTGGAGTAGACCATTCAGCCTCTCAGAGCTGCTTTGTCATTTAATATGATCATTCCTGATATTCTCCCTTAACTCCTACTTTGCTGCCCACTCCTTATCTGTCTTCATTGCCCGTAAAATTCCTTTGTCCACATCTACCCTACCTAAGGTCCTATGCACTGATTGTCTCTAATTTCTCTGTGTGTGGGAACATGGGATCAAGACAAGAGCACTCAGAACAGCAAGGGTTGGAATTTCTCTTATATCTATATACTTTTGACAAAGGTGGAGGAAGAACAAGGAGAAGAGATAGTATGGAGGCCCAGTGTAAAAGACAAAGGCGTAGTTAATTGCAGTGAAAGTGAAATGGGGTGCAAAATTGGTTTAAATTGAAGTGTGGAAAAGAGAACATTTTGAAGAGGAGTCATACTGGACTTTAACATTAACTCTGCTTCTCTCGCACAGATGCTGCCTACTGTATTATCTCCCATTTCTCCTGCATTCTCTGCGTTAGTTTCAGATTTCCAGCATCTGCAGTATTTTGTTTTTAATTAGTCAATTCAAGCTTGTACCCCCATTCAATTAGGTAATAATGGTTAATGATTTCATTTACATGCCTTTACTCAATATCGTTCGATATCTCAGCAAATAAAAATTTAGTGTATTGCTGGGGTGGCATTGGTGAAGGAGGGCATAACATTTGGGAATGCCCTATCCTATTACTTTGGAAGATATCCCACCTCTCTTTTTCTTCCTTGTTGCCTACTTGCCCTCAGAAATATGGCCTTCCAACTCCCTTTGCTGTTTCCTTTGGCTGTCCATTATCTCCTAAAGCCCAATTGTCTCCAGCAGCCATCCATCTACTTCATGCTCTTTTTCAGCCCTAGTAGCGACACTGGGCTCTTGTGCTGCCTGCTGTCTGAGAGAAATCTGATTGGCCCACAGGTCTCAAGGCTGATGTATTATAAGGTAGTTAGTACCTGAAAGTGTTGATTGCCAACACTGGAGAATCTCCACCAATCAGGATATGAGGTCTGCTGCTACGAGGAGCTAACCAGTTTTCAATGTGTGTGTTCCAATTGCTCAGTTGTCTCTAAGTTGTGTACATGAATGTTTTGGTAACAATTATGTGTAACTACACATATTTCTAACTCAATGTCTTCCCAAAGATTCTCATGTATCTCAGATTTATTGTAACTAACTATGAAGTACTATGTAATAAACCTATCATGTTATTAAGACTGAGTCAATCTCTGCCAAAGACTTTGTGTGGTCATCTTTCCCAATTTGGTATCAGAAGTCTAAACTGATACTAAGAAGGAAGAGTGATGACAGTGAATCTACTCAAAGCATCACAGATGTTTCAGGTGAATGTGACTACATGCCAGCAGAGTTGATTTCTGAAAATATATCAATTGGAACTTCTTCCCACTGTGAGCCAGATGTCTCACTCTGAGCTGGCTCAATCCTCAGTGTACCATTGCAAACAGCACCATAAAATTCAGCTCATTTTCTGTTTCTAGTTCAGATTTTTTGCATTCTCATTATTTTACTTTTTTGTTCATGATTAATAGGCTGACCGGTGACTAAGCCATCAGGCAAGGCCCTTAGTTCCGGTATTTCTCTCAAAGTGCTCTTTTATTAAACTTCCACTTCCTATTTGAATCTGTGTGTATGACCAAGGCTTTGGCCCTCAAATCTCCTTATGCTTCTTAAGACTTACATTGCTGAAGTGAAACACTTTGGATATTTTATTATGTTAAAGGTACAAAATATTTATAAACTTCTGTGCTGTTTTTACTCCCTGCAAAAGTGAACATTCAAATCTTCTATTAAATGTATATTGCTTCTGCCGTGTGCGTGTCCTACTCTTCTTTTTGCACATCATTGATGTCATGGGGTCCGAAATCAATATCCATCAGAATGCCCACTCTTTCTTTCTGTCCATCCTGTTTTTGCCGTCTTCTCACCTTTGTTAAAGTTCTTTGCATCAACTCTTCAATCAACCAAAGATCCTTAGAGAGCACCTTCCAAACCCACAACCACTTCCATCTAGAAGGACATGGGCAGCAGACATATGGGAACACCACCACCTCCAAGTTCCCCTCCAAGTTACTCACTGTCCTGACTTGGATATATTTCACTGTTCCTTCACTGTCGCTGGATCCAAATCCCGGAATTCCCTCCCTAATGCCATTGTGGGTCAACTTAAGCTGGTGGACTGCAACAGTTCAAGAAGGCAGTTCACCACCACTTTCTCAAGGACAACTAGGGATGGGTAAGAAATGCTGGCCAGCCAGCGACACCCACATCCCACAAATGAATAATGAGGAATTATGATTTATTTTTATTCAATATTGCCACTCTTCCTTTGTGCCTAATTTCATTGCTCCTTTTAAAGATCTGTTAGCTTACTGTATTTGTGCACAGATTTGGCTTGAAATTTCATGACCTTTTTAGTACATTCTGACCTAAACGTGTATCTGCATGCAGCTCCTAACACCACTCTTTCCAGCCTCACACAGTTTGCCATATCTGAAGGGAATGGGCCTATCACAGGCACTTGCAACTTGGAAAGTTTTTACGTTGTTAAACTCACAGCACCTAGCCTATCTTTGGAGGTTACTATTCTGAATAAAAAGAGACTGACCTGCTCCATGAAAGATAGTCTCCATTTCGGGAATAAGTCAGATGATTGAAGAATACTGGATCCTTGCATAGGATCATAGGAACATATGTGCTGCGAACTGCCAGGCCACTAGATTTCAAATTACCAAGCCATAGACAATCTCTCATATTTTATTTCAGTTACCCAAATGGCTTCATTTATATGGATTTAAAAAAAACTCTTTCTCCTGCTCGAGCACGTGTGCTTTCTGATTTGCCCAAAATGCTGTCTGCCCCAATTGGACTGAGACACCCTCGCCTCAATCCTGCTTATTCTGATGGGCTGAATCCTCAACAAAGTAATAAAATCACAGCCTTTTGACAGTTAAACCTACATTTTTTTGAAACAGTTGTATTTATGTGAAGTCATACTCTGTGGTGAAAGGCCAACTGTAATTTCAAGTTTCCAGTTTGCCCAAAATAACCTCCTTCCCAAACCCCGACAGTTGAACACAACTGCTTTCATTTCCTTTCATCTTCAATCTGTATGTCAAACCCACACACACTCACCAATGTAACTTATCCAATGACTTGGCAGAGCTTAAGTAGGACTGTACATTGATACTAAACCCCTCAGTTGAATTACCAAGGTTGCAATAAGCATCACATTTTCATGAAAACATTCAACATGATGAGAAAATGAATTAAATGATCATTAGGCTTTTTATTATCTGATAGTACTTGTTTGGTTTTTTAAAGATTGGCCGAAATTTAATTAGCTTTTATTGACATTTGTAACAAGCTGTGATTGAACAGTGACCCTTATCTTACTTTATTAGCAAAGATGCAGAACCTATTAGAATTTGTCCAGTACAGAAACCTGTGAACAGATCAGTCAGCAAAATAGAAAATTAAGCCTATCAAGTGAAAACATGTCGATTGCAATTTTAATTTTGATACTTCAATTTACTTCTGCTTATGACAGCGCAATGGTTTGACAGAGCTATACATCTATTCACCAAAGCAATATACTATTATGAGGTTACAATAGCATATTGCTTTGTGAAAAGATTTTTGGATTTTGTTCCATATCAAAGTGTTCTGACTCAGGTACACTATGTTCAGCTTCTTAAATATGCCTCTAAAGCAAAGAAAAGTCCTGTTTTATCAGTAGGTCCCCATGCATAATTCTATTCCTGCATCAAGTTCATCTATGACTACAAATAGCTAATCAAGCATTGACTAAATAGTATGGCTTTCACCTCTCTTTCTTTACATATATACACGCATGTTTGGTTGGTCATATTCTCATTTATGCTAATAGATTTTTGTATGTTGAGCAAAAAAGTCACGCAAGAGAGTTACACAATTTGTCTGAAGTAATGTGGATGAATTGATAAATGCAAACTCTACCACTCAAAGATCTGCCATACAGGAAAAATTCTAATGACTTCACCAGCTTGTCAAGCTCAGTCTCCACACAACTTGACAGTACGTATCATCTATACACCAAGAAACGTCATCTCTCATACTCTTTCCTTCTCAACAATTAGAACTAATGTCTGTGAAATGCAAGCTCTTAAACTCACAAGCTCCTCGGAATAACACTGTTGCACAGGCCATTTGCCAAACAAGGCAACACCAGTCTTCGAGGATACTTGTTGAATTGCATTGTTCAATTAAATCATTTTATTATGGGACTGAGGCAATCTTATGGATTACAGTCCCGGTTGCTTACACGCACAATATTTATTTTATTCAAATAAAAACTGAAAGAACTGCGGATGCTGTAAATCAGGGACAAAAACAAAGTTGCTGGAAAAGCTCAGCAGGTCTGGCAGCATTTGTGAAGGGAAAAAACAGAGTTAATGTTTCGGGTCTGGTGACCCTTCCTCAAAACTGATGGTAGCTGGGAAAATGTCAGTTTATATGCAGAAAAAAGGGGAGGAGTTTGGTGTAGGGAGTAAATGATAGGATAGAGCCTAAAGAGAGAGAAGAGCAGCTGGACAGATGAAGAGTTGGTAACAATCAGGCTGGGAGGGTGAATGGTTGTTAATGGGGACCATTAGTGACTAATACCAGGAAGTGTGTAATGGGAGGCTATGTGATAACAAGGCCTAGTGTGTGGGGTGGGGGCTGGGGCGTGGGAGAGTTTAGGTCCTAAAATTATTGAACTCAATATTGAGTCCAGAGGGCTGCAGGGTCCCCAAGTGGAAAATGAGGTGTTGTTCCTCCAGCTTGCATTGGGCTTCACTGGAACACTGCAGCAAGCCAGAGACAGAGATGTTGGCCAGAGAACAGGGTGGTGCGTTAAAGTGGCAGGCAATGGGTAGTTCAAGATCTTTTTTGCGAGCAGAACGTAGATGTTCTGCGAAGCGTTCACCTAGTCAAGTGTTGGTTAATATTTATTTTATTCTTTTACAGGATGTGGATATCCCTAGCTAGGCCAGCAGTTATTGCCCTCAAAAAGGTGAGTTTGTCTTCTTGGGCCATTGAAGTTTATGTGGTGTAGGTACGCCTGCAGTACCATTTGGAAAGGAATTCCAAGATATTGACCATCGAACTCTGATTACCATTTAGTCCTCACTGTTTGGAGTCTGCACTACTCCACAAGAATTGGAATTGAAGAGGCCCACACTGGGGCCCGGTAAAATAATGTGGGTGGCAGCCACCGCATTGTGCCCATACTCCATGACTGAAACCAGAAGCTCTGCTCAGGAATTTACTTTGCTGATGGCTTCCCTCAATTCAGCCTCAATTCAGTGAAATGGAACAAGACATCTGTCTGGCACCCCTCCTCTTCTCATCTGCCAGATATATCTGCCATTGTGGGTCTACCTACATCACATGGACTGCAGTAGTTCAAGAAGGCAGCTCACGACCACTTTCTTGAGGCAAAAGGCAATACATGCTGGCTCAGCCAGTGACCCCACATCCCATGGGTAAATTTTTAAAAAAATTAACCTTTGGTTTTTCGACATGCAAAAGAATTCCACTTCTGCCAAGGCCTTTCTGCCCCCCTGATGCCTGAATGCATAAATGTAAGTATTTTAATTTTAAACACATTCAATTCTAGTCAGGCTAAATTTAGTGAGTGTTTGATACTGCTAGGTTTTTTTTCTGTGTATAATCTGAGAAGTGCCACCTTCTATCAAAATTAAGCCCAAACTATTAATGCACTAAAGATCCAAATTAAAAATCCTAACAATTCAAAGGGGATACAAACAGTCTGCAAAATAGAAATAAAAATTATGGAATAACTTGATTGTCTGTGGTCCACTTTGCAACATAGAATTCGAAAAAAGTTAGCTCGTCTTTAAAATTCTGTGGAGATCCTCTCATTCTGCTTGTGTAGCTTTGCCATTTTGTTTAGGATTGGGCTGTTCTCCACTGGACTCCTTTAGATTATTGCCACTTTTCAGTGAAGGTATTTCTCTCCTGCTGGAATTTCAATGCATGAGCCTTACAATATTAAAAACAGTTAATGTATCAATTGGGTTGGGCAATTACATTTGACATAATGATCCTACAGCGGTTCCATTTGTGCATTTGCTGAGGAACCCACCAGATTTTGGATCCATGGATTACTAAGCAATGAGAGTTGGCTGTATTATACAGCTGGTGTACGATCTGCCGCTCAAGGTTTCAGCTCAGGGAGTCAGAATGAAAATGACCCCGAACATTCTAAAATATCCTTGTTTTCTTCTCTCAAGTTGCAGGATGTTAAACACTAGGGTTTTCCATCAGTGACTGTCAAAGTTGAACATGATGCAGAGAAATAACAGTGACTCAACATGAATGCAAGTCCATCATCTTCAGATTAAATATTTCGAACACAGACTGGAAGCATAACATTGTTGATTAAATTTGTGGAGTGTGACACAAACAATGGAAGTGAAGAGCCAGGAGGAAAAAAAAATTGGAGCAGAAAGATGAGAGATGGCAAGGCTGGAGAAGAAAATGAAAGATGATGAAATGTGTGGTGTTACAATTTTGACAGGATTATTTATTCCAATCCAACAATGAGTTTACATGGTTTCAGGGTAAAATGGTACATCGTGGTGATGTCACTGGACTAGTAATTAAGAGCTCTGGCAAAATGCTTTTAAATCACACCATGTTCGCTGGTGTTACTTGAATTCAATTTCTAAATTGGGAATTTAAAACTAGTTGTAGTAAACATGAACATTAAAGTATGATTGATTTCGCGAGGAAAAGAAATCTGTTGTCTTTGCTTGGCCTGACTCTTGATCATTATTCAACTGTCCTCTGAAATAGTCTAGCAAGATGCTTAATTCAAGGGCAATAAGAAATAAACAATAAATGCTTGCTTTGCTAATCATATGCACATCTCGTGACAGAATAAAAATACATTGCATACTTAAAGACAAGGAAACATATTTTGCTTTGCATTATGATATTTTAATTATTAGACGTTCCAGTTAGGCACATTGCGGGGGTGATGGCCTAGTGGTAGTAATTGTTAATCCAGAGACCTGGATAAGATTCTGGGGACCCATGTTCGAATCCTGCCATGCCAGATGGTGATAATTGAACTCAATAAATATCTGGAGTTAAGGGTTCAATGGTGACCAGGAATCCATTGTTAATTGTCAGGAAAAACTCATCTAATTCACTAATGTCTTCCTCTTGGGCAGCAGGGTAAGTCACTCCACTCTGCTCAACAGTTCACTTTCTTCTTCTCCCTCCTCTCTGCAGTAATTCTATCCCCCCCACCTCCTGCCCTTTTAACTAACTAACTGAGGAGTCAGGTCGTGACTGGGAACTGTGTGGCAGCTAAATGTGCGGGCAGTATCCTGTAGTGATGGCAGATCAAGAGTGGGCCAGTAAGGGGGCAGCAGTGGCGTTGAGAGTGGGACGGTGAGGGGGCAATAGTTGGCGGTGAGAGCAGGACGATGAGGCAACAGTGGGCAGTGAGAGCGGGGCCGGTGAGGGGGCAATTGGCGGTGAGAGCGGGCTAGTGAGAGGGTAGTGGGCGGTGAGAGCGGGATGGTGAGGGGGCAACAGTGGGTGGTGAGAATGGGTCGGTGATGGGGCAGTGGGCGGTGAGAGTTGGGCAGTGAGGTGGCGAAGGCAGCAAGAGTGGGCCTTTTGCAAGATGGCGGCAGCTTCCTGGGTGTCCTAGTGATTGGAGCAGAGTCTGCACCATTGTGGAGATGGGACTTGGGACTCTCAGATCTGGACTTCTTTTTTTCTTGCTTACCTTTGGCTCTGTTGAAATCTTTCAATTCTGGTTTTTGTAACCAAATGGGCTCCAGTGTGTGGTGACTTTGTGCACATTTTTCTGTACTTGTGTATTCCTATACTTAGTACATGTGACATAAAATAAATCTAAAACAATGTCCTTGAGAGAAGGAAGCTACCATCCTTACTAGGTGTGGCCTACATGTGACTCCAGGCCCACAGCAATGTGGTTGACTCTGAACTGTCCTCTGGGCAATTAGGAACGGGCATTAAATGCTGTCTAGCCAGTGATGTCCTCATCCCGTTAACGAATAAAGAAAAAAAAATTAGGGATATGGTCGATCATCTTAGGATCTAGTAGAATGAGGACCGCTATCCATAGGGCATCCAATTGTCTTAGTAATAATACCTATTTGTTAATGGAACTTGTAACTTACTTTTACTCATTAATGTGATGTGGGCAGCTCTGGCTGAGCAAGCATTTACTGCCCATTCCTAATTACCCTTGAGCTGAATGGTTTGCTAGGTCCTTTATGGACAGTTCAGAGCCAACAATACTGCTGTAGGTTTGGAATCACAGAGTCTGTCGACGAAACCAGGTAAGGATGGCAGATTCACTTCCCTACAGGACATTAATGAATCAGGTAAGATTTTACATCAATCAACAGTGGCTATGTGGTTACCATCAGATCAGCTTTTTAAAATGAATTGAAATTTCAATATCTAACCCATGCCTGCAGAGCATTAATCTGAGAGTCTGAATTACAAATCCGGTAACATTAGCACTACACCATAGCTGTAGAGAAGGGGTATGAGGCTGGCAGCATTGATATATGTTTGTTGATGGCTGATTGATGAGGGCATGGTGCACTGAGGAGTCTGAGAGGTTGATGAAGCAGTCGCTAGGAGATGTCATGCAAAGATGACTTTGACTATTCATGTGATGTTATGAACGTCTTGCAAACTGCTGCCAGGTCGCTGAGGCCTGGTTTCGTGAACTGACCTACCTGGTAATGCTCACATTTTCATCACGGGATTTGCCTGAACACCTACTTCTCCCCCTCCAGAAACCTTGTGTCTCTTCCCTCCTTTGCGTTCCTGTTTTAACTTCTCCAGTACCTGAGACTGCCGTGCTTCCTTGCACCCTCACTCTCCCTGCTGCTCCATCTGTGTGCTTCACCGTGTAGCCATTTCCTCTACAGATACTCAGCGATGGCTTCAACATAGTGAGTGCAGTTCCCCCTTTAAGAGCAGCAGGTTGACTTTAAGATATGTAGGCTAAATAGACAATGCATTGTTCATACACTTGCTGTCTCTGCTTTCAGCTTGCAGTCAGTTAACAATGTGTTACATGCTGGGCTGCACATTGAACTTATTGGAATGAGGAGAAAATTCAACCGCAGTGGCACTGGCCATCAGTGACTGCAACTCATGTTCCCAAAATGGGAGGACGTGGAGTTTTCCACTTTAGCGTATTAAGTTGCTGAACTTTCATTAGAACAATATGTGTACTTATGGGTTTAATATGAAATTACATGGGGAGATTTTCTGCTTCAATGCATTCTGCATGCTCTGAGAGACAAATTGCTGAACTTCAAGTTTACTGTCCATTAAAATGATTTACGGGGGAATACTGAAGTGGAAAATGTTCCTCTATTATTTCTCAGATTGCAATATATGGGTTCATTTTAATGGCTGAAAGATTGTGGGGAATGTTCGGCTGAATTCTTAGTATGTCGCCTCAGCAGGCAAGGTTCCGTGCTGGGAGTGCAAGCACAAACCATTAACCCCATGTTAACGGGATTTCATTATGATCTGCATGAAATAGCAAGGCATGTAATGTTACATTACAGACTTATAGATATATTCTGTCTCCTGTAATCAGGATGTGCTTATGAAGAATGTTGTGTCCTTTTTACCCTTTTGTGGAGTTTAATCCAATTTAAATAATTTTGGAGCATGCTTTCATGTATTAAAATAAAGAAGGTTATTTAAACCCACACATATACCCTGAACTATTGCAACATCTCTCTCTCTCACTCATGCTCCCTCACACGCAAACACACATATGCACACAGGTGCACACACTCAGTCTCAGGCATGCCCCCGCATACAGTTAACAGCAACACAATTTTACCAAGACACTCCATAACGCAGGGCTTAAGACGTCTATGATGGTTTGAATATTAAAAGCTGGAGCGAGTTTCGTGCAGACTGAGGGGTTCACTGTGGTCTGTGATGTTCCTAGTAGTTGATTAGCCAGGAGATTTTATCTTCAATTAAGTTGGAATGCGCTCAGTACTTTGGCTACCTGATCACTTGCAGCTGATTTTTAGCTGATAACTGAAGACTGTGATAATTTCTGACAGAGCTGCCTTTTTTCTTTTGTTTCTAGGGTGATTAAGTTTAAGTCCTTGAAATTCATTTTGGTTACATGACTGCGAGATGAACACTTCTGAGGCCTGACTGGAAGAAGCTATTGTGATAAAGTTGCAAGTTAATGTTGGTGAATTTAACTTGCTATGAATTAAGAAATTATGTTCACTTTTGTCCTTCCAACAAAAGAGACAAGTTGTCTGCAAACCCCATTGTCTGTATATTTTGAGTCATAGGATATGAATCTTATGTAGTTTTTGGCTAAGTGACAGTTGACTCAATGGGTTGGAATGGTGGCTCAGTGGTTAGCACTGCTGCCTCCCAGTGCTAGGGACCTGGGTTCAATTCCACCCTCGGGCAACAGTCTGTGTGGGTTTCCTCTGGGTACTTTGGTTTCCTCCCATAGTCCAAAGATGTGTGGGCTAGGTGGATTAGCCATGCTAAATTACCCCATAGTGTTCAGGAATGTGTAGCAAAGGTGGGTTATGAGGGGATGGGTCTGGGTGGGATGCTCTGGGGGTTGGTATGAACTTGTTGGGCCAAAGGGCCTGTCAGCACACAGTAGGGGTTCTATGTTCAAGATTTTTGGATGGTTTTTCTGCTGTATCTCACCAAACTCACTTCATTAGTCCCCACTCCCATCCCATGACACCCCTTTTGCTGGATTCTAGTCCCATCTTAACACATGCTTTTCATGAAACAACTCATTACTCAGTGGATACCTGCCAAAAGACCAGTATCCCTTGCGCATGTGCAGGTCTGTATTTACTAAGCATCCTGCAAGTAGATTGGAGAGGTGATATGAAGGATGTGCAGGGTTAGTAAATGGGTGTTGCCAATATCTGTGCAGGGCAGGTGAGTGAAAATGGTGCCCATGGAGCATGTCTAAGATATTGATCGGGACTGAGCAATATGGGAGCTGTTTGCAGCCAGTAGGGAGCAGAAGTTACCAGGTACTCCCTCTGACTACCATAGGAGAATTTTTGGTAACTAGTTTGTTTGGCATGTTTGGTAATATAGGAAGCTGAACATTATTGAGGCAAATTGTCTCATTAATAAGCATTTAACAAGTAATAATCTACCTTAATTGGCAACTTCCCAAGAAACTTACCTCGCCATCAGGCAGATGAAAAGAGGACCCAATGAGTTGCTCCTGATATTGAGTTAGGCCTTCCAGGACTTCTCCTGTGATTCTGCCATAAATATCACCATAGCCCACATCGTTCGGGCCTCTATAAGATTAGGGCCATTGTGCCTGAAAAATGTAATATTTGTATAAAACAGCTAGTTGTTACACATATTTGTTGAATTCTTCACTATGATATCCATGCTCCCATTTCTTATACTGCGGGAATAACATAAGTGTAGCTGCATCAGCTGAAACATCCTGCTGGAGGCAATCCCACATCTGATGTCAGTTATCCTAAAATAAACTGTTGTAACTGTGTTAAAAGAATTCAGCATTAACACTTGTTATATCTTTATTCCTTGTTTCATGTGTACAATGCAGTGCGTTCAACATGAGATCTTTCGTGATGTGAACTTAAGATGTCTGCTTCCAGGGTGTGTGCGTCAAGAGGTTGTTGACTTGTTCACCAAGCTGGCTGGTTATCGTACAGATGTTTCATCATCACATTAGGTAAACTCATCAGTGCGGCCTCCAATGAAGCAGTGTTGTTCTACTCTGCTTGGTATGTATATGATCCAGTCTGTTATGTTGAGTTGAGTCATTTCTGGTTCTGTTCTCCACATGTTTATTGATTGCATTACGGGTTGAAAATCAGGTCTCTAGAAATTCCTGTGTGTGCCTGTGGTTGGCTTGAGCTACGATAGTCACGTTGTCCCAGTTAAATTGATGGCCTTCATTGTCCAGTGCAATGAGACGAACACTAACAGCTAGCAGCAAAACAACACGATGAACTTTCCCTGATCTCATTGCACTTGGACAATGAAGGCCATCAATTTAAGCTAGACAACGTAACCAATGTAGCTCAAGACAACCACAGACGCACACAGGAATTCCTAGAGACCTGGTTTTCAACCTGTAAAGCAATCAGCAAACATGTGGAATTAGACCCCAAACACAAACCTATGCATAACAGAATCGGAAATGACACAACCCAACATTACAGACCAGATCATATAAATTATAAGCAGAGTAGAAGAAGATCGCTTCATCTGAGGCCGCACTGATGATATTACCTAGCATTGAGACAAAACGTCTGCATGATAACCAGCCAGCTTGGTGAGCAAGTCAACAACCTAATCCACAACCTGAGCTACAAATCTTCGCAAGTGTGTGCCTCTAGACTGAGATCACATGACTACATCATTGTGTCTTTTTTGTGTATAGCTGCATTTCAATCAAAACATCCTCTTTATCATTCAAAAAAGAAAAGACTTACAAGCATTATATTTTGAGTTACCCAAGTTACCCAATATACGCGTAACTGTTCTCGTGTATTAGCATTTAGTTATTCCTGTCAGTCTATGTATATGCATTGCACACACAGTTCTTATATTGTGCTAGTGCCCCAGTGGTAACCATGCATGTTGTTGCTGTTGACTGCTCATCTTGGTAATGTTGCTTTGCCAGGGAATGTCATTCCTGCATTCTTTGTTGTTTCCGTGGCTTCCATTGTCATTCCAGTGGGTTGCTGTGGCCCTCTGGGTCTAATGCATGATGTGTGATCTCTGCACATGCTGTGTTCACCTCTTCCTGATCAGCAGCCTGCACCTGAAGAATAGATTCTCCAGTTGTGTTCATGTGTTTGACGGTATATCTGATTATTCATTTCAACTGCATACCATCAAGGTAACCACTGCTCACACAGTTCCCAAGATGCCACTTGTGCTGACCTTTGTTGTGAGCATTGGAATTCTGTACCCTGACTGATTCTCCAACGCTCAAATTTGACAGTGGTTAATAGCCTTGTCAAAATGAAACTTGGTTTTCCGCTGTTTTACCTTGATTTTGTCACTCACAACTGTTACTGCTTCTGGATTCAATGACATTTTTGCTATTGGAATTGTGGTTTGGGTGCAGCATGACATTAGTACTGGACTAACGTTCCATTGTCTTCAGTAGATGTGTTCGTCCACTTCAAGATTGCCTTGAAAACATCTGTGTGGGATTTGTTCAATTTCTTTCTGACTCCTTTGGTGATTTTCACTGTAGCCTCAGCATGTCTATTTGACGGCAGCTAGTATGGAGATGTTGGGTGGTGTTAAATTTCCCCATTCATTTATGAAGCTGCTGAATTCTTCACCTGTGAGGGCCATTGTCACTCACAACAAGGTTAGAAATGCCATAACAGCTAAAATGTGTTCTGGGATGGCATGCATCATCAGTGGATCACTCACTTGTTCAGCTTAGTTCGCATGACAAACAGTGCACTGGCTGATGTGGTCCTTGACTTCATTGCTCATATATTTCCAGTAGAGCACATCTCATCTCCCTCAGACTCAATTGAATTCCTTGATGACTTTCATGGATGCAATTTAGCATTTTCTCTCAACACTTTTGGAACAATGACTCAATTTCCTTTGTACAATATGTCATCTTGGCTGTCCATTTATCTCTACTTGCCCAATGCTTTTTTATAGCAACATGTATGTTCTTGGTGCTCACTTTTTTCACTACATCTCGCACCAATTGAAGATTTGTGTTGTTGCATGTCCTTTCCCTTCAGTTTACTAGATATGTGTAAACTTTGCCTTGAGCCATGCTAAAGGTTGTTAATGGACTAAAATCCTTTAACATGGATCTTTTACATGGATGCCCAGCATTGCTGTGTCCTGTTGGGTGAATTGCCTGTGGAGACATGACCAATCAGTCAGATGAAATTAAAGAATTTGTCTGACATGTTTTACAGTTGCCCAGGTAAATTTCTATTTCTGCAGGTAGATTTATTTATGATCAATTTAAAATTGTGATAGAATGAAGGGAATAAAATGTCATCTAAGCAATTTTTAAAAAAAAAACTTAAGACCTTTCTTCATTCTCTATGAGACACCCTTGATAAGCACAAGAGATTAAAGAAATGAATTATGATCAAAAGTTATTTTCATAGAGATGGCATGAAGTTCAGATTCACTGAGTTTGAATAAAATTCTGATGAGTTATAGGGTTAAAGCTAAATTACTATTTTTACAGTCTCTTCATATGACTCGAAAATGATGTATCTCAGAAATTGGGATTTTTGACAGCTTTAAACATTTGAAGTACTGAACCATTTAATAGTGATTGGAAATGAAATTGTGTTTCAAACTTTGATTTGCATGAGAAAATAATAATTTATCTGGACCTTATTAGAGTGTTACTATACCCAAACTGTATGTGCAATACTTACTTATTCATACTAATGCTCAGAAATTACACATCTTACATTTGGTACTAAATTAATTCATGGCAGCTCACGACATTCATAGAATTTTAAATTTGATTGAGAATTTTGAAGAAGTGATGAAGAGGATTGATGAAGGCAGAGTGGTGGACATTGTCTAATGGACTTCAGTAAGGCGTTTGCAAGGTTCCGCATGGTAGACTGGTTGACCACATGGAATAGTTAGATCACATGGAATACAGGGAGAGCTAGCTATCTGGATACAAAATTGCCTCAAAGGTTAGAGTCAGAGGGTTGCTTTTCAGACTGGAAGCCTGTGACTAGCAGTGTGCCACAAAGATCGATGCTGTGTCCACTGCTTTTTGTCATTTACATAAATAATTTGGATATGAATATAGGAGGTATGATTAGTTCGCTTGCAGATGACACCAAAATTGGTGGTGTAGTGGACAGCGAAGAGGCTTATCTCAGAGTACAATGGAACCTTGATCAGATGGGCCGATGGGCCAAGGAGTGGCCGATGTAGTTTTATCTAGTTAAGTGGGAGGTGCTGTATTTTAGTAGGGCAAATTAGGGCAGGACTTAAATATTTAATGGTGATATCCTCGGGAGTGTTGCCGAATGAAGAGACCTTGGAGTGCAGGTTCAAAGTTCCTTGAAGGTGGTCGACAGATTAGTGAAGAGGACGTTTGGTACGCTTGCCTTTATTGGTCAGTGCATTGAGTATCGGAGTTGGGAGGTCATGTTATGGCTGTACAGGATATTGATTAGACCACTTTTGGAATACTGTGTTCAGTTCTGGTCTCCCTGCTATAGGAAAGATGTTGTGAAAGGGTTCAGAAAAGATTTATGAAGATGATGCCAGGGCTGGAGGGTTTGAATTATCGGGAGAAACTAATTAGGCTGTGACTATTATCGCTGGAGCATTGGAGGATGATGGGTGACCTTATAGAAGTTTATAAAGTCATGAGGGGCGAGGATAAGGTGAATAGTCAAGATCTTTTCCTCAGGGTGGTGGAGTCCAAAACTAGAGGGCATAGGTTTACGCTGAGGGGGAAAGATTTAAAAGGGACCTAAGGGGCAATGTTTTCATGCAGATGGTGGTGAGTGTATGGAATGAACTTCCAGAGGAAGGTTGAGGCTGGTACAATTACAACATATAAAAGGCATCTGGATAGGTACATGATTAACAATGGTTTAGAGAGATATGGGCCAAATGCTGGAAAAAGTGACTAGATTAATCTAGGATATCTGGTTGGCATGGATGAGTTGGACTGAAGGGTCTGTTTCTGTGCCACACCTCTCTATGACTTTGTTAGAGGGGACAACTTATTATGTTTGTTGTTTTTTTTCCAGAATGAAGGCAAAAAGCACTCATGATGAATTTGTGTTTTTTAAAAAAAATCTAGGATGCCTGCCACAAGTACTGTACCCTCATTACTGATTCAATCCTGCATCACCAGCCAGTCACAGCTTGAAATAGGCAGTTCTCAGCCTTAGCATCCTGCTTGACCCTGAACTGATCTGATTTTATAGCCTCTTCAAATTGATGCACAGAGAGATCTGGGTGTTCAGGTCTATTGTACCCTGAATGTCGCTACGCAGGTGGATGGAGTGGTCAAGAAGGCATACGGCATGATTTCATTCATCGGACGGGGTATTGAGTACAAGAGTTGGCAGGTCATGTTACAGTTGTATAGGATTTTGGTTCAACCACATTTGGAATACTGCGTACAGTTCTGGTCGCCACATTACCAAGAGGATGTGGATGCTTTGGAGAGGATGCAGAGGAGGTTCACCAGGATGTTGCCTGGTATGGAGGGCGCTAGCTATGAAGAGAGGTTGAGTAGATTAGGATTATTTACATTAGAAAGACGGAGGTTGAGGGGGGACCTGATTGAGGTCTACAAAATCATGAAAGGTACAGACAGGGTGGATAGCAAGAAGCTTTTTCCCAGAGTGGGGGACTCAATTACTAGGGGTCATGATTTCAAGGTTAGAGGGGAAAAGTTTAAGGGAGATATGCGTGGCAAGTTCTTTACGCAGAGGGTGGTGGGTGCCTGGAACACGTTGCCAGCGGAGGTGGTAGAGGCGGACAGGATAGCGTCATTTAAGATGTATCTAGACAGATACATGAATGGGCAGGGACCAGAAGGATACAGATCCTTGGAAAATAGGTAACAGGTTTAGATAGAGGATCTGGATCGGCGCAGGCTTGGAGGGCCAAAGGGCCTGTTCCTGTGCTGTAACTTTCTTTGTTCTTTGTTCTTCAATCTAAAATTCAACAACTTTATCTGGATTTTGCCTGTTCCCATCTCCAGGCTCAACTTCACCAATGTTCTAATAAATCTCTCACCCACTACTCTATGTAAACATCTGCACATCTGATATCACTGACTCCATCCTGTTCCCTTTTGTTTCATTTAGTGTGTGGAAACCCCTTGATTGCGAATCAACCAGTTGGTATTTACACTGCCTGATTACTGTTAAAGTTAATTAATGTACGTAGTGTGTAATTGATTCAGTACAGCTATCTTGAGCTACTAACAAAAATAATAAGTCTCTCACCCTCCCACATCCCAAGATTAGAATTCTCATCTTTGTGTTGAAATCGTTCCATGGTCATACATTTTCTTACCTCTGTAACTCCACCTCACTCCATCCTGTTCCTCTAACTCTGGCCTCTTGAACATTTCCTCTCTCGTTACTGCCCTTTATGGATGTCTGTTCCTGCAGCAATATTGGGCCTGGAATTCCCTTCCTGAATCTCTGCTCCTTTAAGATTATCCTCTTAACCCACCACTTTAACTGAGATTTTCATTACCTTCTAAATTTCTCCTTCACTGTGGGATGGCAACGATATCCAAAGAGAAAGACCAAATGAAGAGGTTAAAGAAAAAGGTTCGAGTCTATTAAAATAAGGGAAGGGATTTACAATAAACATAAACAACCCTGAATGTAATTGAATTAGAGAAGAAGAGTGTGGGAATGAATAAAGTATAGGAAGATATTGATGACGAGGGAATACATAGAGTTGCAGAACAGGTATCTAAAAAGGATAATTAAGCAAATAATGAGAGAAAATCTATCACAACAAGTCAAAATTTCTGTACAGCACTACACACAGTGTTTGTACTAAAACAGGGGGGATGGAGGCAATCATGCAATGGAAGGAACCAGACTGGGGAAGGATTCCTAAGAGATAGCTCCAGAAAAATCATGATGAAAACTAAATACATGCTATAATATATTTCAAAATGATGGAGGGAGAGAAAAAGGAAAGTGAACTGGCTATGTATCTTAGAGATAATGTTAGCTAAAAGGTTTGCAGCTTTTAGCAGGACAGAAATAGAATCCTTATGTGTAGACATAGAAGATCAATCACATTAATCGGTATAGTCTCCAAACCACCTAATTGTGGAGGGGAGGTCAATAAAAAAGTATGCAGACAAATTAAGGAATTAAGAGAAAAAAATTCATGGGACATTTCAATTACCCTGCTATTAATTGAACAGAAGAGATAAATAAAGCAGATAAGGGAACAGAGCCCCTTTAATATGCACAAAACTCCTTTCTCATTCAATATACAAAAAAAATTCAAAGCAAGTTTCACTACTGGATCTAATGGTGGGAAGTAAGCCAGAGCAGATAAGTGAAGGCAGGGGACCAACTAGATAATAGTGGCCGCAACATAATGGAGGTTAAAGAGATAATGGAGAAGGAAAAAAAAAATCAGATTGATAGATTGGAGAGAACCTGATTTTTAGGGGCTATAATTTAAGAAAATAAAATAGATAACAATATTAATAAACAGCAATGTAGAGTTATGTTGTGAAACATTTAAAATGGTGTTCAACAGAGTGCAAGAAATAACATTCTGCTGAGAAGAAAGAACAAGCTAAACATTGATGAGACTCCATGGATGAATAAAAACATAAAGGAACAATTTAAGATTAGGGAAGAAGCATGCATTAAATGTACATACAGTCAAGGAATACAGGATAAGGATATGAACTGATTAGGAGAGAAGTCAAACTACATTTTCAAAAACAAAGAGGAAATTAAAAGTTAAATTATCAGGTAAAAGTAGTAAAACCCTTTACAGAAGCATCAATAGAAAATGGAAGGCAGTGACGGAAATAGGACCACGAAAGGATAGGCCGAATAATATCACACATCATGATAAGGAGATGGCAGAAATACACCACAATTATTTTGGTCTTGATCTACTATGGAATGGAATCATTAGATTGTTGCTCTACTCAAGCTTTTCCCCCATTTAGACACTGCTCCACAGTTTTTACTGTGTCTTCCAGTCTTAGCTTCTCTGACATGCAGGATGCAATATCCATCATTGAACACCATTGCAGCAAAGTAGAATCAGGGAAGATTGAACACAGCCCTTTTTTTTACAGCACTAGACACTGTACAGTAATTGTAAAGGACCTGTGTTAGCCAATGGGTGAATTGATGTATAAGTGAACTTTTTTAATGTATGCTGATGGATGAAATAAGTGGGTAAGAAGTTAGTTGAGTAGTGTGAGAGGTGGGTGCAGTTGAAGGTGAATCTACCCAATGTGAGTTTTGCCTCCAGAAGGACATTCCATCTTGATATGGCAATGCTTACATTATCTCTTGTAACATCAGAAACTAGTTGTGGATAACATGGTTTTGGAAGATCCAAACAACATTTATTGCACACATCGCTGTCTGGGCAGATATCAACCTATTTAGTTACTAAGAACAGCAATGGCTTGTCATGCTTCTTGCTCCTAATAAGATAGCATCTAAGATCTTTATATGTTAGGGTCACAGGCTATGATACAGGTAGTAGAGGCTTGTTATTGGGACTGGAGGCTTGTGACCAGTGGTATGCTGCAAGGATCAGTTCTCGGTCCACTGGTTTGTCATTTATGTCAATGATTTTGATGAGAATATAGGAAGTATGGTTAATAAGTTTGCACATGATACCAAAAGTGGTGGTATTGCGAGCAGTGAAGAAGGTTACCTAAGAGTACAAACAGATCTTAATCAGATGTGCAGATAGACTGAGAATTGGCAGATGTTTTAAATTAAATAAATCTGAGGTGTTGCATTTTGGTAAGACGAACCAGAGCAGGACTTAATCAGTTAATGGTAGGGCCATGGGGTGTATTGTTGGACAGACAGACCCAGGAGTGCAGGTCCATGGTTCCTTAAAAATGGAGACACATGTAGACAAGGTGGTGAGAAAGGCATTTGGCATGTTTGCCTTCATTTGACAGAGTATTGAGTACAGGAGTTGGGACGTTACGTTACAGCTGTACAAGACATTGGTGAAGCCACTTTTGGACTACTGCATTACAATCTGGTGTCCCTGCTATAGGAAGGATCTTGTTAAACTAGAGAAGATGCAGAAGAATTTAACAAGGATGTTGCTGGGACTGGAGGACTTGAGTTATAAGGAAAGGCTGAAAAGGTGAGATCTTTTTCCCCTGGAGTGTCAGACGCTGAGGTGTGACCTAATGGATGTTTATAAAGTCATGAAGGGCATAGCTAAAATGATTAGCCAAGACCTTTTTCCCCAGGGTAGGGGAGTCCAAAGCTAGAAGGCATCGGTTTAAGGTGAGAAGATAAAGATTTAAAAGGGGCCTGAGGGGCAACTTTTTCACCCAGAATGTAGTGCATTTATGCAATAAACAGCCAGACGAAGTGGTAGAAGTGAGTACAATTAAAACATTTAAAAGACATTTGGACAGGTACATGAGTAGGAAAGGTTTAGAGGGATATGGGTCAAACATAGGCGAATGGAACTAGTGAAGTTTGGGATACCCAATGGCATGGTTGATTCATAGAATCCCTACAGTGTGAAAGCAGGCCATTCAGCCCATCAAGTCCACACCAACCCTTTGAACAGCATCCTGCCCAGACTCACCACCCCACCCCCAGCCTATCCCTGTTACCCTGCGTTTCCCATGGTGAATCCCTACAGTGTGGAATCAGGCCATTCAGCCCATCAAGTCCACAACAACCCTTTGAATAGCATCCTACACTGACTCGTTCCCCCTACCCTATCCTTGTTACCCTGCACTTCCCATAGCCAATCCACCTAACCTGCACATCTTTGGACTGTTTGAGGAAACCGGAGCACCCAGAAGAAACCCACACAGACATGGGAGAATGTGCAAGTTCCATACAGTTGCCCAAGAGCAGAGTTTAACTTGGGTCCCAGGCAGCAGTGCTAACCACTGAACCACCTTGCTACCCTGAGTCGGACCAAAGTGTCTGTTTCTGTGCTGTATGATTCTATGATCCTATGACTTTAAAGGTATACCAACTGTGAGACAAAATGCAACACTAATGATTTCCCCATGACATTCAAAGCTTTACAATCACTGAATCTCCCACAATCAATATTCTGGGTGTTACCATTGACCAGAAACTGAAATAAACCAGTCATGTTAAATAATGTGTCTGCAAAAACAGGCGCGAGGCAAGGGATTCTGCAGAGAGCAGCTCACCTCCTGTCCACCGTCTACAAGGCACAGGCCAGGTGTGTGATGGAATACTCCCCACCTGCCTAGATAAGTGTAGCTCCAACAACACTCAAGAAATTTGACACTATCCAGGAAAAACTAGTCTGCTTAATTGGCATCCCATTCAATACCTTCAACATTTTACTCCCCACTTGCGCACATTGGCCACAGTGCATACTATCTACAAGAAACACTAATAAATCACCGAGATTCCTTTGACAGCATCTTCATAACCCTTGATCTCTGCCACTTGGAAGGACAAGGGAAGTTGATACATGAAATACCTTCAATTGCAAGTTTCTTTCCAAGAATCATGATAGCCTGACATGAAACTATTTCACTGTTCTTTCATTATTGATCAACATCCTGTAACTGCCTTTCAATCAGCATCGTTAATGTATCTTTCATGGACATCAATGACAACTTTGTCAAGAACAACCAAGTGGGTAGAGTGGCAGGTGAATGAGGTGGTAGTTACATATGCTGCTGGCTGAGTATACTTCAAGATAGATAGTTGAGATTAGTGTGTTTAGAGGGGTAGCTGATTAAATTTAGAGAGATACTCATGGGTCCAGGGGTAGTTTTTCTGTTTAAAATGTTAGATGATAGGGTAAGCACACAGAAATCATCCTGGTTGCCACACAATAGGAAGCCACACAAAAAGACTGAAAGCAAAACTGCACATGTTGAAAATCTGGAATCAAAACAGAGAACTTGAGAGAAACTCGGCAGTTCTAGGCAGCACCTGTGGAGTGGGAAATAGAGTTAGTGTATTGACTCCGGTATGACTTCTTCAAAGCTGATGAAGATGTTGTTGAAGATAGACTAGACAGGCTGCAATTAGTTTTGTTGGAGCAGAAAAGGCTGAGGGAGGACCTGATTGAGGGTCACAAATAGGGTAGATATGAAGAAACTTTATCCCTTATTATAGGGATCAATAATAAGGGGTTGAGGGGCATAGATACACAGCAAGCAAAGGATGTACAGATCAAAAAGACTTAGAGGCAAACAGGTTACATTGTAGGTTACATTAATTGAGGCTAGAATCCATTCAACAGTCTGATATCAGTTGGAAAGAAGCTGTTCCTGAACCTGTTCATGTATTTGCTCAGGCTTCTGTATCTTCTGCCTGATGGAAGAGGTTGTAGGAGGTCATTACCAGGGTGCGATGGGTCTTTGATGATGTTGACCGCCTTTCCATGAACAGTTTAAATGGAGTCCATGGATGGAAGGTTGGCTTCTGTGATGGTCTGGGCTGTGCATATCACCTTCAGTAGTTTGTTACAGTCCTGGGCAGAGCAGTTGCTATACCAGGCCGTTATGCACCCGGACAGTAGCTTTCAATGGTGCATCTGTAGAAGTTGGTGAGGGACCTTACGGACATGCCAAATTTCTGAGCCGCCTGAGGAAGGAGAGGCATTGTTGTGCCTTCTTGACTGTCGT
Source organism: Ginglymostoma cirratum (assembly GCA_024137785.1). Lineage (NCBI taxonomy): Eukaryota > Metazoa > Chordata > Chondrichthyes > Orectolobiformes > Ginglymostomatidae > Ginglymostoma > Ginglymostoma cirratum. The sequence goes on from JAHRHZ010000049.1 coordinate 25,557,244, forward strand.
ATTTACATGTTAAGTCCAGGACAGGTCATCAGTTATCTTGTCTCCAAGGACCTTGGTACTCTTCACCCTCTCAACCTCAGTTCCATTGATGTAGATGGAGGCATGTTCTCCTCCTTTCTTTCTAAAGTCAATGATCAGTTCTTTAGTTTTGCCAACGTTGAGAGGCAGATTGTTTTCATTGCACCACATCACTAAGCCAATAAGCTCCTTTCTGTATTTTGACTCGTCATTGTTAGATATTCGTCCCACTATGGTGGTGTCATCACCGAACTTGTAGATGGCACTCTTTCAGAATTTGGCAACACACTCATAGGTATACAAGGAGTTCTGTAGGGGCTGAGGACGCGTCCTTGGGGGCTCTGGTGTTGAGTGTTATTGTGGCGGAGGTGCAGTTACCAATGCTCACAGATTGTGGCCTATTGGTCAGAAAGCTGAGGATCCAGTTGCAGAGGGTGGAGCTGAAACCAAGTGCTGGAAAATTGGAACTGGAGTATATAGGGATGTGGGCGTCATGGGCTGAAGGGCTTTTTTCTCCAAAGTAAGGCTCCACGACTCTGTGTCATTGTAATATTGATTCCCTGTGAATGGTGGTAAAAATGTGTTGCATACTGTTGACGTCTGCAAATGCATGTGGGACACCTCCACCTGCAGCTTCAATGTCCAGGTGTCTGTGTTGAAGCACGGAATAATTTTCCCTGCATGATTGAGGATCTCTTTCTACAGCCACATTCTGAGATATTTCAGATATTATGGTCACTTTAGTAGCGGTAGGAATTTTGCAACTTGAGTTGTGTTCATTTGTGATTTAATTAATTTAAGATCTTCTTCCTGCTTGCAATGAAGTGAAATGGCCTCCACCACATGGAGGAATTTGTTTCTATAACTAAAGTTGCTGTTGTTGCATATCCTTCGTGAAATCTGTGAGACAAGTTTGACAACTTTACCTCTATTTTACCTCCTTAAAGAAAGAGATGACTGCCAACTGGCAGAAACTTCATAAACAGTGCTGCTGGAGTCTAACAGTTCAGGAAGGTCTAAGATCTCTGCCTCCAGTAAATAGGCAGGATAAGCAGTGAATTCATTTTTAGTCACTCTATCATGAAAGAGAAAACTAAGGACTAGAAAGCCTTATTGAGACTGACCGCTGTCATCTTTAACACCTTTTTCATTTATTTTAAGTCTCATTTTGGAGTGAAATCAAGGATCTGAATCATCTTCTTGTTATCCTAGGACTGCAGTGTCTGTAGTGGTGATTCTTGATGCATTGTGTCGGCATCTATTACTCAAATATCAAAGCTACACAAGCAGTGGCACTACATAAAATAGCACAATGATTAGGAATGATATGATGAAACGTGCATCTGCCCTCTCACTCTGATGTTAATATCTACCAAGCCTCAAAGTTTTACAGAGGATAGTTTGAGGATTCTTGACCTCTAGATAAAGAATCCAAAAGAATAGATGTATATCTCCTTGTATTTTTTTAAGAAGCTTGACATTTACAATGACCTTCGTTTATAGGATTCAATCTTATAGAATCATTGTCATACATCACAGAAACACATCCTTCAGTCCACTCATCCTAAATTGAACCAGTCCCATATACCTGCATTTGGCCCATGTCCCTCTAAATCTTTCCTATTCATGTACCTGTTGAACTGTCTTCTAAATGTTGTCATTTTACCCATCTCAAACACTCCCTCTGGCAGTTCATTCCATGTACGCACCATTCTCTGTTTGAAAAAGTTGAACTCATCTTGTGCAGCTCTACACTGTCAGTCAAGGGACCCAACATTTTACATTGGGCCTGCCATATTTCCCAGAAAGAATTCATCCTGCCTACCATGTCCTGTAATGCTGGGACTCCAGCAGACTGCTGTGGTCTGTAATCATCTTCCTGTGTTGCTGCCTCTGCTGTCACACAGTTCCTCCCTTAGTAGTTGTGACCTTGCATAAAACCAGCTTGCCCGATTGCTGCTGGTGAAGTTCCATAATGACCCTAACCGCATCCTGTGTCTTTGTAAACTTATTGCTGGTGACTTTCCTGATTACTTGTTCCTTCCCCATCCTGGAAAATCTTCTGAGGTATTGCACTATTTCACTTGATGTGGTTGATTTGCTTTTGTTAGAACCTAGCTGTGTTCCCTGCTGTGGAATTCCCTCTACCATTGCCGCTTTTGCAGGGGCCATGGTCTAAAATCTAGATGGAGGCTGAAGTTCATTACCTGCTATTTCCAGTCACTGCTGAATTTCCATTCATATATTGTTCCCACTTCTGGGGGATTACAGGTCTAGCCTCATCCTTTACCAGTAGCTCTGTATTGTCTCTGGGATTCACATCAGGCTTGTCTCTGGTTGCATGGGTCTGGATACTATTTGCCACCATTAAGTCAGGTGAGGGCTACATTCTTGCATGTGTACCGTAACACTCTCGATTATGCATTGCTGTATCAAGAGTTGGGAAGAGGGACATTGGACATCTACTGGAATCCAATTGTCTCAGGCTCCAGTACCATGCAATCTGAAGCCACTGTTACATAGTTGAGGATTGACGAAATAGAAGTCTTTAAAATTATGGAAAATTTTTATAAGAGTGGATACAGTGAGAATGGTTCCACCTGTGGGGAAGAACTTAACTGCAGGTCATCAATATATGACACTCACTAATAAATCCAAATTAGGATTTCATATACAAAGTACAATGAAGAATTTTTTTGTGTGATTTAATAAAAGACTGATAAAGATATGTGAATAGTTAGCATGAATGAGTGAGTGGTATGCAATAAAATGACAGGCAATACCATATGGAGTGCAATCTTAAGCCAATATAACCCTTCAGATTTTTGAAAGCATTTTGCCTCGTCCTACTTCCAGGACTTTACACACTTGTACTGAAAATACAATACATTGTGATGAGTAATGGTCCTCGACAGTTGCCAGATATTGTATAAAGCTGTCCAGTGCCATGTCCTGAATTGTTAAATAGAATAACTCTGCTGGCACTACTTTATGCCACTGGTCAACCATAACTGTCAAATATTATTTGGGAGAGAATTAGTAGTCACATGGAAAAAGTTGGATTGATTAGAAAGATCCAGCATGGATTTCTACAGAAGAAATTATGTTTAATTAAATTGCTGGAGATTTTTGAACAGGTAAGAATGTGAGTGATAGAAAATGGAGAGAAATAGTCAATTAAATTTTTTTTGGGCTGGAGGGAGATTTGTAGTGGAGTTCTTCATGGGTCAGCATTGGGATCCTTGCTTTACCTGATAAATATTAACGATCTAAAACTCAATACAGGGGACAATATCAAAGTTTGCAGATGGTACAAAACACGGAAACATCGTAAACTGCGAGGGCAGTATAGATTCAAAGGGACTTGACAATTTGTTGAAGTGGATGGGCAGATAAAGGTCAATGCAGAGAAATATGCAATGTTGCATTTTGATAGGGGCATAATGGACAGAATATAAAATAAAGCACACAATTCTACAGGGGTGTAGGACCAAATAAGGTTAGGTGAGTATGTGCACAGATTTTTGAAGGTGGGAGAACAGGTTAATAAGCATGCAGTGTTCTCAGCTTTATTGACAGGATCAGTACGATTTCGGTAAGAGCGACCATCATACAGTCTTTGTGGAGATGAAGTCCCGCCTTCACTTTGAGAATAAACTCCATTTTGTTGTGTGGCACTAACACCATGCTAAATGGGACAGATTTTGAACAGATCTGGCAATGCAAAACTGGGAATCCATCAGGCACTGTGAGTCATCAACAGCAGCAGAATTGTACTCCAGCACAATCTGTAACCTCGTGGCCCAGCATATCCCCCACTCAGCGATTACCATCAAGCCAGGGGATCAACCCTCATTCAATGCAGTGTACATGACAGCATGCCAGAACCATACTTAAAAATGAGGCGTCAACTTAGTGAAGCTACCAACCAGGACAACTTTCACGCCAAACATCATAAGGATCAAGTGATAGACAGAGCTAAGTGATCACACAACCAATGGATCAGATCTAACCTCTGCAGTCCTGCCACATCCAGTTGTGAATGTTGGTGGACAATTAAATAACTCACCGGAGGAAGAGGCTCCATAAATATCCCCATCCGCAATGATGGAAAAGCCTAAAACATCAGTACAAAAGATAACGCTGACGTTTTTTGCAGCAAACTTCATGCAGAAATGCTGAATGGAAGGTTCATCTCAGCCTCCTCCAGCAATCCCCAGCATTACAGATAGCAGTCTTTCGCCACAGCAGTCCTGAGGAAGGGACACTGGACCCGAAACGTTAACTCTGTTTTTTCCCTTCACAGATGCTACCAGACCTGCTGAGCTTTTCCAGCAACTTTGTCTTTGTTCTAGTCTTTCGCCAATTCAATTCACTCCACATGATATCGAGAAATGATTGGAGGCACTGAATATTGCAAAGGCTACGGGCCTTGATAAGATTCAGGCAATAGTACTGAAGACTTATGCTCCAGAACTTGCCACTCTCCTAGCCAAGCTCATCCACTACAGCTACAATACTGATATCTACCCAACGATGTGCAAAATTGCCCAACTATGTCTTGTACATAAAAAAAGGACAAATCTGACCCAGCTGATTACCACCCCATCAGTTTACTCTCGATCATCAGTAAAGTACTGGAAAGTGTCATAAACAGTGCTATCAAGCAGCACCTGCTCGGCAATAACCTGCTCAGTGACGCCCAGTTTGGGTTCCGCCAGGGCCACTCAGCTCCTGATCTCATTTACAGCCTTGGTTCAAACATGGACAAAAGAGCTGAATTCCAGAGGTGAGGTAAGAATGACAGCCCTTGACATCAAGGCTGCATTCGATCAAGCGTGGCATCAAGGAACGCTAGTGAATCGATTGGTACCAGTGGGCAAACTTTCTGCTGGCTGGAGTATACCTGGCACATAAGAAGATAATTGCTAGAGGGCAGTCATCTCAGCTCCAGGACATGTCTGCAGGAGATCCTCAGGGTAGTGTCCTAGGCCTAACCATCTTTAGTTGCTTCATCAATGACCTTCCTTCCATTATAATTTCCAAAGTGGGGATGCTCGCTGATGACTGCACAATGTTCAGCACCATTTGCGACTCCTCAGATAATGAAGCAGTCCATGTTCAAATGTAATAAGATCTGGTCAATATCCAGGCTTGGGCTGACAAACAGCAAGAAATGTTTTCTCAACACCAATGCCAGGCTATGGCCATCTCCAGTGAGAAACAATTTAACCACAGCCCTTTGACTTTCACTGGTGTTATTAGAACTGAATACCCTACTATCAACTGTTATGGACCAGACCAAACCCCCTCCAAATATATTAAGAAGATAGCCTAGACCCTAACTGTTTCTTATTTTAAAGTTAAGTGTAAGGTGTTGTGTTCCAGATGCAATTCGATTTGTCCAACTACTCAACATTATGCAAAACACATTTTATTCATACGCTACAGGTAAAATACAACAGAAGAAAAAGAAAATTGACTTAGCTTTAACTCTATTGAAATGTTTAACAAAATAATAGATGCTGTAACTATTACTAACTAACCGTTCCAATATTGTAATATCACATAAATACACCCTTGACAAAGGCAAATTCAGAAAAAAAATAGTTTGTCTCATATGCAACTCCAGGAGCAGGAAAACACCAGGAGAAAATTCTGAGGGAGTGTGGCAAGGAGAGATGTATTGCAACTTCCAAACACTGCTGAGATCCCAGCAACAACTGTTACTGAAAAACTAAAAACAAAACCTCAGAATCCTGGTTCTGTGAGAGCTTGGCCACATTCAGGCTGTTTCTACTCTGCCAACATTAATAAAACCCCAAGGGCTTGCAAGCTGTTTACTTTACAAGTTTTCAATAGACAGCTCATCACCTCTGCCTTAAAACCTCGCTTCAAAAGTAGGACAAAATCCTTAAATCCCTAGTATCTTCACATAACATTTTGGCAGCTACAGTTAATCCAGAAACACAACTGGAGTCATCACATTGACACAGTGGATAAAAGAGCAGGCCAGAAACTGGGAATACTGTGGCAAGTAACTCGTCTCTTAACTTTCCAAAGCCTGTCCACCGTCTGCATGGCACAAGTCAGTGTTGGTCTAGTATTCTTGGTAAGGAGGGTTATAAATCACTGAGATTTTCTGAAGAAGGGTGGCGACCTGAAACGCCAACTTTCCTGTTCCTCTGTTGTTGCCTGGCCTGCTATGTTCCTCCAGATCCACACTTTGTTATCCCACAATTTACCAAGTGTTTTGCCCCTTATCAGTTGCCCCAATCCTAGAATCAGGCTATTATTTCATCAGCTGTGTAATGGAAGAAGAATGCAACAAAAATTGAAGGGTTTTATGCAAAGTTATTTTAGGGAATTGGCAGGCTCAAAATGGATAAATTCGATCAAAAACAGAAGTTGCTGCGAAAGCTCAGCAGGTCTGGCAGCATCTGTGAAGAAAAAAAAAATCAGTTATCGTTTCGGGTCCAGTGACCCTTCTTCAGAACGTCCTCACCGGACCCAAAACGGTTTTTATTTTGGATAAGTTTAATATTCATTTGTTAGTCCTGCTCCAATAAATTACGTTTGCCTTCAGGATGGCACATAAACAGATCTCAATATCAACATGTTTTGGTGAAAATATCAAGCTTTGACACAATCTAATATGAAGCAGTAGCGTAAGCTTTGGAAAATCACATCCACATAGGAAAGGGAACATCAGTAACCGGAGGATGATGGAATATCATAGTACCTTCCTTTTCTTATCCTTTGTACATCAACAGCTTCTTATATTAACCAACAACACCAAGGAAAAATTAATGTTCAATCAACATCTTTGCATCAAAATGAAATCTTAAGTGAATATGTGTGCTCGAAGAATGCCACTTCACAAGTCAAGAAGCACAATATCTTTGCGAATGACAATCCAACACATGGATAGGAATCACAACAAGTGGTATATGAAGACTGCTCTGTGAGGACCACCTAATGAGAACTGCTGCCTCCTCAGTTTGCTTGATGAGAGCGCTCCAAGATGAAGACATCCTGTCTTGCCAGGCACGATTACTCCAGCAGATATGGCTAACTCTATTCTTTTTCCCTGAGCAGATTCTCCAACAGGGATCTGACCAAGCCCTGGCCATCCGCAATTGGTACAGTTGCATACTTTCTTTATCTAATTAACTAATGTATCATATCTAAACTGCTGCTTCTTAATAACCTATCAGAAAATTGCAATAAATTGTTGACTGTCTAATAAGGTAACTGTGATCACAAACCCCTTAAACCAACGATATGCATACTGGACAATTTAGCTTCTTCATAAAATGCATTGGAAGTGTGCAGGGAAAACATTGTTGCCTGTTAATAATTTGGCCAAGAGGCTGAAATCCAACAATTTTGAGTTTGCACCTTGTTTGACTATGATAGGTGAGTGGCCAATGATACAATCAATGATTATCATCAGTTCAAACATCATGACTAAGAAATTTTGGCTGTGGTGATACTACTTCAAAACAGCCTACTCCTGTGAGAGGCAAGGGTGCACTTTCCCTATATTTTGACAATGCTTGAAATGAAAAAATATAGTCAAAATAAATATTGGAAGTGGCCCAAGTTTTGATGATCTCATGGAGGAGGTCATTGAGGGGAAGGAGATTCTGTTTCCAGCTGAGGGCAGAATTGTGCCAAGACGAATCTTCATATCTAAAGGCAATAGTTAAATGACATTCAGATGGAATGCAAATGAATGTTTATCTTCACCATTTCCTAATATGCTTGACAGCACAACAATTTGAGTTTGAGAATGAGTGAACAAAAAAGAAAATTACTACTCAAAACGGTATGTCGACAATACCAAAAACCTACCATATAATCTGACTATCCTAATAAGAATAGAGCAGACTTTCAGAAAGCTAAGTATTGCGAAAACAATGCTTTCAGCCTACCCTTTGAGCTGATGAAACTAGAAGCTCTGACAGACCATTACAGAACTTGTAATTGTCTTGTGTGATTTGTTTGAAGGCTACCAGCAACTTTTTGGAAATATGTGGCTTACAGAACAAAAGATAGCATGACCTGAATCATCTGAACAGTAGCAATGATAAGCAAGGGGTATGGTGGGGAGACAACCTTTAGTGGAAAAGATGATGTAGCCACTTGAGTAATAGTCACAAAGCCCAGGTTAATGCTGTAGAACATTGGTTAAAATCAACCGTGGCAGCTGGTGGAATTTGAATTCAATTAATAAATCCAGAATTGAAAGTTAGTCTCAGGAATGGTGATCATGAAGCAGGGGAAGGTAGGACATGCCATTTTTTTTTTTTTACGGCATTCGCAGCTGTTAGGCAAGTTTAAAGTCTGTGTTTGAATGTTTGCTGAGTGTGTACATGGGTAGGGCGCTGTAGATGCTGGGTGAACAGGGTAAGTAGGTAGGTTGAGGCAAGTAGTTGGGTCATGGGGAGGTAAGATCTGGTGGGGTCAGGGGGTGTTGATAGCCAGTGGGAGTTGTTTGGTCATCCAACAGAAGTTAGGTAGCTGAGAGTAGTCAGGTTAGGTTGTGGGGCTTAATCTTGTGCTCAGAGGAGGTAATGGGTGTAGAAGAGGCAGTCAGGGTCAGAAAGGGGTTTTTGTAAAGTAAGTTCTGTAGTTACCCAGGTGTTAGATTGAGTTTTTTTTTCCCTGGGTAATTATCCGGTTAAGTACTGTAGAACAGTCTGAATTCAACATTAACTTCTTTGGGAGGAGCCCAGGGAGCAAGGGGATAGCCGATCAGAAGTTTAAACTTACAGACAAAATCCTAGATACCACTGTCCATCAGGACTTCCATAGAATCCTGACAGACACTTCTTCTGCAGAGACCAGACGATTTGGCCCCAGTTGCACTGTTTACACCTTTCCAGGACTTTGTTTCTCCATCAGTGGCATGGCCCAAAAGGTTTTCTTGAATGAAACCTTAGCGTAATATGGCTAATTCAACACATTACATTGTAGTCATTTATGTACCAGCCTCTCCTTATAGAAGAAAGGAGATATATTAAGTTATATAATCTACTGCAGGGTACTTACAGAAATCCTTTATTTTCCTTCACTCTCAAAATCAGTGACAGTGGTTGCCATCATACTTACTTATGCTAACATGTCCTTCTGTTGAGTTTGAGGAAATGTTTAGTGGGATGCCCACACCAGCTGTCGGTAGCATGAGTTTAACCAAATAATGGAACACTAATACGTGGCCACTCAAAAAAAAAAATCTCCACATTCAATGCCTTCAGTGAAAATAATTTGTTTAGTTGTTTTCTGGGTTCAATCTAATTGAAACGCCTTAGAGAATTTTCTCTATTTACCCAAGATTAAATGTAAAAATTACAACATTTATGTAAAACTCATTCTTCATCCCTTTAAGCAACATCTTCAGCGATTTCTTTCTCAAAGTAAATTGTGACTGTAATTGCAGAAGGCCAAGGGAATAGCATTAAAATTGTGTAGGTCTCATGCTTACTTATACTGAACACTACTTCTATGACTTCTGTACGAACATTGCATAAATTTACCCAGATTTATGGAGAGCTCAATGAATTTGAGCGATGGTTCTGGACTTGTTTTTACAACCTATTGACTTGAAGGTGTGATTCTTACACTGTATTTTATGGGAATGATCAATCATTGCATGACATACAAACATTAGCGGCTAACACCTCTAACAAAGGACCTCTTTTATATAGCTTAATATCAACTGATCTAAACTCTTACCTTAGCCTTCTGAATACAAATGTTACATTTTATCTGTGACTATACGGAACATTAAGCCATCAATTCCTAGGCTTCCACTCATCTCATTTCCTCTAAAGATCTTCAATCCTCCACAAGGCCCATCCTCATAAAGACTAGCCTGGCACAACCCACTTTTACTCCTTTCCAACAATTCTTGTTGAAATTATTTATTCGATTTTTAACAATACTATTTTGCCCTTTACTAGTTTCTTGTAACATTCATGACTTTTACAACATGTCCTGTCATTTTGACCATTTTTTAGTCTGACCCAAATGGCACCAAGCATGGATCTGATAACCTTGGTCTGAATTTCTACTACAACAACGAGGCTCTTTGTTACTTCTGCCTGTGTCACCAGCAGTATGTCCACAAGAGATGCCATGCAGTTGGCCACCACTTCCAATCTGGAAATGCATCCAAGTTCTGGATCATGCCTCCTGCCAAGACGAAGCTGCATCACAGTCTCCACATCAGTTCTCTGAAGTCCTCCAGTGAGCTAAAACATTAACTATCCTTTCCCCTGGCCCAGTTGCAGCGCAATCCTGCCCAGTGATTTGCCACATTCATACCCCAACTCTATACAACCTCTAAAAAAATGGTGCAGTTTTATTTTCTAGCTGCAAGTGTTGTCAAGTGATGGAGTTTGCTCACTAGAAGTTTAACTGTGGCTGTCACCCTTCATTGTGATGTTACATTGGCCAGCTAGATGGCACTAAGGGATTTCTGAAAATAGAAATGAAGGAGAAGAGGGTTTGGGTAAGAAAGCAGTGGAAGGAAGACAGGAAAAGCAAGGTTTGCATTGTTGATAACACTGGGGCCAGCCTTTAACGTCAGGAGATAGAGAATTAGATTGATGGGTTGGGTTCTGGATTTGGTGATGTGTAATGAGGCGGACTTGATTAAGGAGCTCAAGGTGAAGGAATACCTAGGGGGCAGTGATCATACAACGATAGAGAGATGCAAGAGTGGATATTGGATTACTGGAAATTGAGGCTAGAGAAGTAATAATAGCGAACAAAGAAATAGCAGAGGAACTGAATAGGGACTTTGCACCAGTTTTTACAGTGAATGACACCAGCAGCATACCAGAACTTCAAGAGAGTCTCAGGGCAGAAATGAATGTATTGGCCATTAAGGAGAAGGTACCGGTGAAGCTGAAAGGGTTGAAAGTGAATAAATCACCCCGCAGTTTGAGAGGGAGAAGCTGGAATCAGATGTAATAGTATTACAATTGAGTAAAGGTAACCACAAAGACATTACGAGGAGCTGGCCAGGGTTGATTGGAAGGGGAGCCTAGCAGGAAGGTGGTTGAGCAGCAATGCCAGGAATTCAACAGAAATTCATCCCAAGGAAGAAGAAACATACTAAGGGAGGTGGAGGCAATCATGGCTGGTAAGGGAAGTCAGGGACAGCAGAAATGCAAACGAGAAAACATGCAATGTGGTGAAGATCAGTGGGAAGCCAGAGGATTGGGAAGCCTTTAAAAACCAGCAAGGACAATTAAAAAAGCATGAAAGGGAGTGAAGATGAAATTTGAGGGGAAGCTAGCTAGTAATATGAAAGAAAATTGCAAGAGTTTTTTTTAGATATTTAAAGGTAGGAGAGATGCAAGAGTGGATATTGGACTACTGGAAATTGAGGCTAGAGAAGTAATAATAGAGAACAAAGAAATAGCAGAGGAACTGAATAGGGACCTTGCACCAGTTTTTACAGTGAATGACATCAGCAGCATACCAGAACTTCAAGAGAGTCTCAGGGCAGAAATGAATGTATTGGCCATTAAGGAGAAGGTACCAGTGAAGCTGAAAGGGTTGAAAGTGAATAAATGACCTGGCCCAGATGGCCTATGAGTTCTGAAGGAGATAGCTGAGGACATTGTAGAAGTATTGGTGTGATCTTTCAGGAATCACTAGAGTTAGGGATGATCCAAGACAACTGGAAAATGACTAATGTAACACCTCTGTTTAGAAAGGGAGGGAGGCAAAAGACAGGAAACTATTGACCGGTTGGCCTGACCTCCATTGTTAATGAGATTTTAGAGTCCATTATTAAGGATGAGATTGCAGAGTACTTGGAAGTATACAGTAAAATAGGGCTGAGTCAGAACAGCTTCATCGAAGGGATGCCATGCCTGATAAGCCTGTTGGAATTCTTTGAGGAGGTGACCAGCAAGTTAGAGAAAGGAGAGCCAGTGGATATGATCCATTTGGATTTTCACAAGGTCTTTGACAAGTTTCTGCACAGGAGGCTGCCAAATAAGATAAAGCGCCCATGCTGCTAGGAGCAGGGTACTGGCATGGATAAAAGATTCGCTGACTGACAGAAAACCGAGAGTGGGGCTAAAGGGTTCTTTTTCAGGATGGCAACCAGTGACTAGTGGAGTTCTGCAGGGGTCCATGTGGGTACACAACTATTCACGTTATACGCTAACAATCTGGATGGAGGAGCTGAGGGCATTCTTGCTAAATTTGTAGATGACAAAAAGATAGGTGGAGGGACAGGTCATGATTCGGAAGCGAGGAGGCTGCCAAAGGACTTGGACAGGCAAGGAGAGTGGTAAAAGAAGTGGCAGAAGGAATGCAATGTGGGAAAGTGTGAAGTTATGCACTTTGGTAGGAAGAATACAGCGTAGGCTATTTTCTAAATGGGGAAAGGCTTTGTATATCTGAAGCCAAAGGGACTTAGGAGTCCTAGTTCAGGATTCGCTTATGATTAACATGCAGGTTCAGTTGGCAATTATGAAGGCTAATGCAATGTTAGCATTCATTTCAAGAGGGCTAGAATACATCTGCAGAGATATACTGCTGTGGCTGTATAAGGATCTGGTCACATTTGGAATATTGTGAGCAGTTTTGGGCCCTGTATCAAAGGAAAGATGTGCGGGTGTTGGAGGGAGTTGAGAGTAGGTTTAAAAGATGATCCTGGGGATGAAGGGCTTGTCAAATGAGGAGCTGTTGATGAGCCAGGGTCTGTACTCAACAGGATGATGGGGGTGTCTGATTGAAATTTACAGAATACTGAGAGGCCTGGACAGAGTGGATGTAGAGAAAATGTTTCCACTAGTAGGAAAGACTAGGACCTGAGGGCACAGGCTCAGAGTGAAGGGATGATAATTTCAAACTGAGATGAGGAGGAATTTCTTTAACTAGAGGATAGTAAATCTGTGGAACTCATTGTCGCAGAGGGCTGTGGAAGCCAAGTCATTGAGTGTATTTAAGACAAAGATAGATAGGTTCATGATTAGTATGGGGCTGAGGGGTTACGGGGCAAAGGCAGGAGAATGAAGTTGAGAAACATATTAACCATGATTGAATGGTGGAACAGATTCAATATGCTGAACAGCCTAATTCTGCTGTATTGTCTTATGGGTAAGAATGTGGGGAAGAATCTGAGAGTGCTGCAACCGCCAATCTGTCCCTGGGGGTAGCCAGATGCCCACAGGGTGCAAAGAATTGGCATAGTGCTGCAGCCTTTGTGTCAGGCTGTCCAGGGGCTCGGACATAGCTGCCCACTGCTCGTGCATCTGCCTATGCATTTCACTGAGATCTCTGTTCAGTGACACAATGGGTTCCTCTCCTGACTGGGTCTGATGAGATGTCTAGTCCCTGGCAGTCTTCCAGGTGGCAGAGACCGAGGACATTTCTTCCTCCAACTGTTGCGGAAATGCTAACCAGCCGGTGCTCCAGACTCTACACTGCACACTGAGGTGTCAGTATCTTAGCTGGCTTGGGGTGAAGCGGAAGACTTGCTGGTGCATCCTTTGAGAGATTTGTGGTTTGTACTTCAGAGGTGAAGGAAAACATGTCCAGCAGGGCTTGGACTCTGGACACTAAGAGCGTGCAGATTCTGGTAATAACAGCAGAAGATAAAGGAGAGAAAACATTGTGAACAAGGGCTAGATGTTCAGGCAAATTAAGAACACATTCACAGTGGCCATACTGAGAGCAGCACAGCAATGGATGATGCTTCTTATTTGGTTGCCAGGGCCGGGAGGTTTTGGCATTCTACGTGAGCAGTCCCAATCCTTGCTGGCCAAGTCCATATTCCTCTCCTTGTAGGCAGTGAGGAGTTGAATGTTGAGTGCCCTATTCCCTGTATTTCCGCCCATTAGGTTTCGTTTTCCTCCTGGATTGAGAGAAAGGGACAGATTGAGTGAGATGAAGATGGATAACAGAGCTTTTAGTGCTGGTGGAGGTAAGGGAAAAGATAATGAAGTGTCCTAACTGAGTAAACAGCAGTGCAGAGAGCATGCAGGGTTAACCATATGGAGGGATTGGGTGAATGAGATGATGTGAGGGAAGATGTTGCATGTCATAGTGAGAGTGGTAGAGCATGAGACTTGGTGGAGATGGGTACAGTAGCAAATATAGAGTGAGTGTGAGATCACAGAGAGAAGATGGTAGAGCAGAGACATTGCAGAAGCAGTTATGCAAAGACTAAAACACACTACAGTCTCCCTCATTCAACCTTAGCTATGGATCCGGTATGTAGACGACACATTTGTCATTATTAAAGGCACCAAATTAGAAGAGACCCACCAACTCATCAACAACGTATTCGCCGGGATTAAATTCACGAGAGAAGAATAAAACAACGATCGACTTCCGTTCCTGGACATCAGAGTTGAGCAGATGACCAACAGGGAGTTCCAAACCTCAGTATACAGGAAAGCAACTCACACAGATCAAATCCTTAACTTCCACAGCATCCACCCCAACGTCCACAAACAAAGCTGCATTCGGACACTATTTAAATGGACCATGACACATTGCAACACTCCAGAACTAAACAGGAAAAAGGAAGTGCACCTGTACAAAATCTTCGCTACGAACAGACATCCCCGCAACTTCATCCACAGATGCCTGCAAAACAGACAATAACAGGAGGACACAGTACACCCTAACACACTGGACGCACTGCCCTACATCAAGAACATATTGGAACTCAATGATCCTCCTCAGACCACTAGGAATCATGGTGACCCACAAGCCCACAGCCACTCTATGACAAACAAGCACTTTCAAGGATTAAAGACCCCATTCCTACAACATGCAGAACCAATGTGGTTGACAAAATACCACGCAAGGACTGCCACAAACATTGCATCGGACAGACAGGAAGGAAACTACCATCAGAATACACAAACATCGGATGGCAGCAAAACAACACAACAAACTCTTCTTAATATTAGTACATTCAGGCAATGAAGGCCATCAGTTTAACTGGGACAACGTAACCAAAGTAGCCCAGGGGAGACAATGGCCGAGTGGTATTATTGCTGGACTGTAAATCCAGAAATCTGGATAACATTCTGGGGACCTGGGTTCAAATCCCACCATGGCAGATGGTGGAATTTGAATTCAATAAAAATGTCTGGAATTAAGAATCTAATGATGACCATGAATCCATTGTCAGTTGTTGGGAAAAACCCATCTGGTTCACTGATGTCCTTTAGGGAGTGAAACTGCCATCCTTACCTGGTCTGACCTACATGTGACTCCAGACCCACAGCAATGTGGTTGACTCTAAGCTGCCCTCTGGGCAATTGGGGATGGGCAATAGATGCTGCCTTGCGATGCCCTCATCCTGTTAACAAATAAAGAAACAAAATAGTCTTTCGATAGGGCAGCTTTGAATCAGTACACTGCCTGTACAAACCTGGCCTACTGGAAGATACAGATTGCAAAGTTATCTTATTTTCTTCTGTTTTCTTTACTCTGGGACAGTGCTATATTTCCGCATCAGGATGGCGAGTGGCTTGGAGATAAATTTGCAGATGGCCTCGTTACCATGTATCTGCTGTCCTTGTCTTTCTTGATGGAAATGGTTGTGGGCATGGAAGGTGCTGTGTTAGGAAGCTTGAAGGATTTCTGCGACATATCTTGTGCAATCGAGCATTGGTGGTGGAGAGAGCGGATGTTTGTGGAGGAGATGCCAATCAAGCGGGCTGCTTTGTCCAAATGGTATCAAGCTTCTTGAGTGTTATTGGGGCTGCACTTGTCCATGTAAGTGGGGAGTATTCCATCACACTCCTGACTTGTGCAATGTAGATGCTGGATAGGCTTTAGGAAGTCAAGATGTGAGATAGTCACTGCAGTATTCCTTGCCTCTGACCTGTTCATGTAGCCACTGTGTTTATATAATGAGTCCAGTTTAATTTCTGGTCAAAGGTAAACCCCAAGATGTTGGAAATGGGAGTTCAGTGATAGTAATTTCACTGAATGTCAAGGGGCAGTGATTAGACTGTTTCTTGTTGGAGATGGTCATTGCCTGGCACTTATGTGGTACGAAAGCTGCTTGCCACTTTTCAGCCCCAAGCCTGCATATTATCCCAATCTTGTTGCATTTGGACATGGGCTGTTTCAGTAAGAGCTGGACAATATTGTATTTGATACTTGAGTTTACATAGTCAATCTTCAAGCCTTTCCCCATTTGTACAACAATATTCAGTTTAAAAAGTGCAGTATTCCTTGCTGCTATGCCAGGCAGCAATAATATTAAAGGACATGGAAGGTTTATTCTACTAAATTATTTGAATGCAATAGCATAATAGAAATCAGCCAGTCCTTTAATTAAAGGTTAACTGTGCATTACCAAGGCTTTTGAGATGTTCAAGGTAAGGAGCTTAATAATTGATTTTATTGATAATAATGTGTTAAAATGTGATTTTTAGTGCTACACAGCAGGTCATTTTGTTGAGAAATCACATTCATCAGTGGAAAGTGGCCCTTATTAAGTGCAATGATCAGGCATGTGAGTTTTGAAATGGTGTGAAGGATCCCTGGCCAGTTGTCATTGCAGTACATTTGTCTAAGAGGGCAATAATCAAGGACAGAGTCAGGTACATGGCTAAAATTATTGAAGATCTATCATGCATTCCCTCAAGAACCACCTGAAACAACAGACATGGGAGCAAATAAAAGGCTGTGTATATGGGGAGTCTTTGTCCCCAAGGACCATTCACTCCCATCCCAGGCTAAAACACTGGGGACGGAGGGGAGCGCACTGAGCAGAACCGCAACTTTCTCACTGTATATGCCCGATTGCTAAATAACTAGTGAGGTGGGGAATTCATCCTGATCAAGGAGTGTGGTAAAGGGGTGGAAACTGGAGCAGCAGGTCAGTAAGTATAGAGATTGATGAAGAGCTTGAGACTAAGGCTAATACAGCTAAGGGGAAGAGCAGTCAGGAAGAGGTTGCCGAGCTCAGTAGAACTGGAGGCTTGGGCTACATTTGCTTCAATGCAAGAAGTATAACAGGTAAGATAGATGAACTCAAAGTCTCGATTAATGCATGCGATTATGATGTTGTTGATTGAAAGAGAGACAGGATTAGTAGCTTAATATTCTGGGATATCAAAGTTTTAGGCGAGACAGAGGAGGAAGCAAAAAAGATGGGGGAATTGCATTACTATTAAGGGAGCATATCATAATTGTGTTGAGGGAGGACACCCTGGGTGGGATCTTGCAGCGAGGCATCATGGGTGGAGCTCAGGAATAGGAAGGATGCTATCATAATGCTGGAATTGTATTACAGACCTCCAGGCTGCCAGCAGGAGATAGGAAGAAATATGTAGTCAGATTCTAGAATGATGTGAAAATAGCAAGGCTGTTGTGGTGAGTGATTTTTTACTTCCCCATATTGTCGAGGACCCCATTAGTGGCAGGGGTTTGGATGGGGAGCAATTTGTTAGTTGTGTCCACGACGGTTTTTTGAAACAGTATGTGAACAGTCCGACAAGGGAAAGGGACATACTGGACCTGGTATTGGGAAATGAGCTTGGCCAGGTGATCAAAATTTCAGTGCAGGAGCATTTTAGCAATAGTGACCATAATTCCATATGTTTTTTGGATACTTATGGATAAGTACAAGAGTGGACCTCTGATATAAATTAGGGTAAGGCGAATTAGATAAGAATAGGAGAATGTGGATTGGGCGTGACTGTTTGGGGATAAATCCACATCTGAAAGGTGGGGGTCTTTTAAAGACCTTTTAACGATTAGAGTGCAGGACAGGCATGTGCCTGTGAAAATGAATGGCAGGATTTGGGAACTTAGATGACAGGGGAAATTATCAGCTTAATCAAAAAAAAGGGGGCATACCTAAGGTCTAGGCAACTAAAAACACTCTATGTCCTTGAAAAATATAGATAAAGTACGAACGACCTCAAATGGGGAGTTTGGACAGTTAAAGGAGGCTATGAAATGTCCTCCAGAGGACTGGAGAATGGCCAATGTTGTTTCTTTGTTTAAGAAGGGAAACGGAAATAATCCAGGTAATTACAGCTGGTGAGCCTGAAGTCAGTGGTAGGGGTGCTGTTAGAGAAGACACTGAGTGACAGGATTTATTCACAATTGGAAGTGAATGGGCTTGTTAATGATAGACAACATGGGTTTGTGCACGAAGGTTCATGGCTCACCAACTTGATTGAGTTTGTTGAGGACATGAGAAATATTATTGATGAGGGAAGGGCAGAGGATGTTGTTTACATGGAATTCAGTAAGGCATTGATAAGGTAACTCATGTCAGGCTGGTAACATCATCAGTGGAGCCTCTGATGAAGCGATGTTATTCTACTCCACTTGGAATTTATACCGTCTGGTCTGTTATGGTGAGTAATGTCTTTTCTGGTTTTGATCTGTGTGGGTTTGTATAAATTCTATATGTTTGTTGATTGCATTATGGGTGGAGAACCATGCCTCTAATAATTCCTGTGTGTGTCTATATTTGGCTTGGGCTACTATGGTTACCTTGTCCCAGTTAAACTGATGGCCTTTGTTGTCCGAGTGTACTGATATTAAGGAGATTTTGACGTGCCATTTTGCTGCTAGTTGATGTTAGGTATTCTGATGGCTAGTTTCCTTCCTGTCTGTCCGATGTAGTGTTTGTGGCAGTCATTGCATGGTATTTTGTAAACCATGTTGGTTCTGCATATTGTGGGAATGGGGTCTTTAATCTTTTTGTGAGGGTTTGTCGTAGAGTGGCTGCTAAACAGTCAACAACAGGAGGACACAGTATGCCCTAACGCACTGGCCACACTGCCCTACATCAAGAACATATCGGAACTCATCGATCCTCCGAAGGCCACTAGGAATCATGGTGACCCACAAGCCCACAGCCACTCTATGACAAACAAGCACTTACAAGGATTAAAAACCCCATTCCCACAACATGCAGAACCAATGTGGTTTACAAAATACCATGCAACGACTGCCACAAACATTACATCGGACAGACAGGAAGGAATGCTTGAACATCAGCTAGCAGCAAAACGGAGCTACAAACTCTCCTTAATATCGGTACATTCAGACAATGAAGGCCATCAGTTTAACTGGGACAAGGTAACCATAGTAGCCCAAGCCAAGTATAGACACACACAGGAATTATTAGAGGCATGGTTCTCCACTCCTAATGCTATCAACAAACATATAGAATCGGACACCTTATAAAAAAGCATACAGATCAAAACCAGAAATGACAGTACTCACCACAACGGATCAGGCGGTATAAATTCCAAGTGGAGTAGAATAACATCGCTTCATCAGAGGCCTAACTGATGATGTCACCTAGCATGGTGACAAAATGTCTGAATGAGAACAAGCCAGCTCGGCGAGCAAGTCAACAAACTCACCCTTTGGTTTGCAAATTGCATAAAGATACATCTGTCCCTCAGCTGATGCCAGACCTGCTGAGCTTTTCCAGCAGTTTGTGTTTTTGTCCATAATTCAGGAACTGTTTGAAAACATTATCAGCTACTGAAGTATAAAAAGAGAGGTAAAATTGATCGTTAAAGAAATCTTACAGTTTATGAAATGCAACCCAGGCAAACTGTGGCTTACTACATTGGTATATAACTGGATAGACACCAAGGAAATTCCCATAGTTTTTGATATAAAAATGGAAACAGAAATCCTCTTAATATTGATGGCAGCCCAGAGATACTGCATCCTTACTACAAAATGGGTCTCATCGAAATATTCCAAATGACCTGGCAGTGCCTGTCGTGCTTCCGCAGGTGTACGATTGAGCTTTTCTCCTTGGCAGTACAGCACAGCTACTGCCAGGAGCTAAGGGATGTCCGTGTAGAATGGGGTCAGCTACAACTAGCCAGGAGTTCTTCAGCGACTAACCAGTGATGGCCAAATTGCAAGAACAAATACGTTTTAAAAGTTCAGTTAGTTCTCTTCTTTCCTTAATTAACCCCCTGCTGGATGCAATCCCTGTCTTATGGCTACTCCTCTTCTGTCACTTTCTTCTCTTTCATTTTAATTATTCTTTGTCCAGCGTATCTTCCTGAATCTGGATGATATTCTCAGTGTGATTGTGCCTGTGCTTCTAATTCTATGCGTTGCAATACCTAATGGATTAGTTTCTTGCCAACACTTGCTGGCCTCCTCTATCATCTTGAGCAAAGGGGAACAAAGTTTGGAAAATTTCTGTGCAGGCAGTGCCAATGTCCATGCCCTTCTATTGCCACACCTTTGAGGGACAGATGTATCTGTGTGCTATTCACAAACTGAATTTGAAGAGCTGTAAAGAAGAAGAAAATTATGCAGGCTGAGAGAATATTTGTCTTGTAGGGGCTGCTCACTTACAATTCCATTAACATCTTCACCATCCACCATTTCTATCCCTTTAACATTGACAACTTCCAGATGATGTTATGGTACAATGTTTGACAGTATACAATGGTGTCAGTGACATTAATGCGGCTTCTCTCATTGAAAGAACATTTCCCTTTAAAAACAGACATGCCATTTCCTTTCCACATTTGAAATTAATGCTTTATTCTTATGAGAACTGATTATTTGAGTATCTTTGCTCCATGGGTCATATGTAATTATGCTTGTCATGAGCTTTGTGTGGCACACTTCTGCTCCTAATGAGTACAACCCAATCACTGGATAAGATGATAAAAACCTGAGGTTTCCTCTGGAACCTAGCCTGCAAGTAATTAAGAAAAATTCTAAGCCACAAATAATTGCAACTCTGACCAAATATGAATCATATGCTTTCAGCAGAGCCTGCATTGTTATTATGTGATTTGCTCAGCTGGTAGCACACTTGCCCTTAGAAAATGCATTTCATGACCTTAGGCTGTGCCAAAACACTTCAAAGCCAGTGAATCACTTTTGGAGTATAGGCAAATGTGGCAGTCAATTCGAGCACAACAAATAGATTGTTTCCCAATAATCCGTTTCACTTGCATTGATTGATTGTCCAGGATGCTGACCAGTTCTACCCTCTTCTTGATTGAAATGTACCATAAGATGTTATTGTCCCTCTGAGAAATCCGGGCCTTCATTAAATGCTTCATTCAAAGTGCCAGTTTAACTTACATACTGAATTCCTGCCGTGGCCTCTGAAAAATATTAGCTCACGCTCCATTTCAGTGTCAGTCATTTCCTCAAGGTTACTTCCATTGTGCAAGTGGAACTTTGAGTAAATATATAGAGGAGGGTTGGAAACATTCAGCATAAATATCTAAAGGATATTTTGACAGATGCTGGAAACATACAGTAAAAACATAAAATTCTAAACAAAACACTCAACAGTTCAGCTAATGTTTTGAGAGAGAGGAAGGTGGGGCTTATGGTGGTTTTTGTTCTAGAGCTGGTGGTTAGAACAGATGATCAACATTCCTCCTTATCATAAGTTTATCTGATTCTGTAAAAAGTCTATTGCATGAACCAATAACCCTACCTTTTCCTTTCCACTGACACTATTGGATCAGTTAAGCAAGTTCAGCATTTTCTGGTTTTGCTTAATTGCATAATCCAGGTTGATATACCAGTGTAGTCATTGTTCAGCGGATGCTGTCATTCAGATGGCATATCAAAACAAAAGTCTGCCTGTGGTTGTGCTTTGGGTACTGTTACCAATCCCATTCCATGAACTGAAAATGTACATGGAGTTCTTACAGCATTTAGGCAAACATTCCTTCTTCAACTCACTAACAATTCCAAAGGAAAAACTAATCTAAGTTTTAATATAGATTCTCTTACTGCCCTCACTTGTTAGACTAATTTATAGTTTAGTAAACTGTTTTGAATATATATGTAATACAGATATACACTTGGAAAGCAAAATATTTATAGAAGGTGTGTTTTGTAAGGTAGTGTAGGCACAAGTATGTTTGTACATTTAACAGCAAAGTTTTAGTTCCAAAATCAATTCATTATGTTTATATTGCTTTGGGCTGTACCTGAGATATGTGGT
The DNA here is from genome assembly GCA_024137785.1 of Ginglymostoma cirratum. Classification (NCBI taxonomy): domain Eukaryota; kingdom Metazoa; phylum Chordata; class Chondrichthyes; order Orectolobiformes; family Ginglymostomatidae; genus Ginglymostoma; species Ginglymostoma cirratum. The sequence continues at coordinate 25,579,244 of JAHRHZ010000049.1, forward strand.
CAAGCCTTTCGTAAATGAAAACATAGAGTGTTTCTTTGTAGTTGTAATTAGATTCAAATCAGATTTCTAAAATATAAACATAAATTATATTGCTAGCAGTATCAGGGCATGGTTTAATATTTAGATTTTCATTTAGATTTAAAGCAAATTCTGCCAAAATAAACATAACACAGAACTGGTAGTTGTGTGATGATCATTACAAAGGAAGAAAACTTGAAACTAATGGTCTGAATCTTACCGTTTTTGGCTGTGTAAGTTCATTGATGTCTTTTCGGAGAAGTTGTCACCATGAGATTTCTCACCACATGTTACTCACCTCTTTACCTACCTATCTTGCCCCTGTGGTATCCCTGTTGCAAATCAATCCAAATCTTACACATGCTATGCCAGGAAGTACTTGCTGCTCAGTAGATATCTGCCAAAAGGCTGGCATCCCTGGCTCCCATGCCATCTATGACAGGCTGATGTTCTCTCATAAATGCAACCCCATTCTCTCACCGCAGTTGTTGTTTAACCACTAGGCCGTAGCATTAGCCTGTCCTTAGCTACATCCTGACTAACCACCTTCCAGAGATAACACAGTGCGGAGCTGGAGGAACACAGCAGGCCAGGCAGCATCAGAGGAGCAGGAAAGCTGACATTTCGGGTTGGGACCCTTCTTCAGAAATGGGGGAGGGACAAGGGAGCTCTGAAATAAATAGAGTGGAGGGGTGGGACTGGAGAAGGTAGGTGGGATGGTGATAGGTGAGTGCAGGTAGGTCGTGGTGGGGATTGGTCAGTGAGGTAGGAGGAGCGGATAGGTGGGAGAAAAGACGGTCAGGTCAAGGAGGAGGGGATGAGAGGGAGGGTTGGTCATGGGATGAGGCCGTGGGTGGGGAGATTTTGAAACTGGTAAAATCCACATTTAGGCCATTGGGCTGTAGGCTTCTAAGGTGGAATATGAAATGCTGCTCCTCCAGGTTCCGGGTGGCGTCGTTGTGACACTGGAGGAGGCTCAGGATGGACATGTCATCCAGGGAGTGGGAGGGGTAGTTGAAATGGTTTGCAATCAAAAGGTGTTGTCGTTTGTTGCAAACAGAGCGCAGGTGCTATACAAAGCAGTCTCCGAGCCTCCACTTGGTCTCACTGATGTAGAGGAGGCCACATCAGGATCTGTGGATGCAATAGACTGCATTGACGGATGGGCAGGTGAACATCTGTCTGATGTGAAAGGTTTGTTTGGTGCCTTTGATGGAGGTGAGGGGGGAGGTGTAAGGGCAGGTGTAGCACTTCCTGCGGTTGCAGGGAAAGGTGCTGGAGCAAGCGGGGTTAGTGGGGATTGTGGACCGGACGAGGGAGTCATGGAGAATGTGGTCCCTACAGAAGGCAGATAGGGATGGGGAGGGAAATATATCTTTGGTTGTGGGGTCGGAATGTCATTGGCGGAAGTGGCAGAGAATAATAGGTTGAATCTGGAGGTTAGTAGGATGATATGTGAGGGCAAGGGGGATTCTGTCTTTGGTTTTGTTGGGGGGAGGGGGTGTGAGGGCAAAGGTGTGGGAAACACAAGAGATGTGGTCGAGACCATTTTCAACCACCGAAGGGGGGATGTTGAGGTCCTTGAAATAAGAGGACATCTGGGATGTTCGGGAGTGGAAAACCCCATCTTGGGAGCAAACGTGGCAGAGACGGAGGAATTGGGAGTAGGGGATCGCATGGGTGAGAGGTGTAGTCTAGGAGCTGTGGAAGTCGGTGGGCTTGAAATAGATATCAGTTTCGAGGTGGTCTCCAGAGATGGAGACAGAGAGGCCCAGGAATGAGAGACAGGTGTCAAACATGGTCCAGATGAACATGAGGTTGGGGTGAAAGGTGTAAGTAAAGTTGATGAACTGTTCAATCTCCTCGTGGGAGCACAAGGCAGTGCCAATATAGTCATCGATGCAGCGGAGGAAGAGGTGGGGAATAGTGCCAGTGTAGCTGCAGAAAAGGGACTGTTCCACATATCCTATGAAGAGACAGGCATAGCTTGGGCCCATGTGGGCTCCCATGGCCACCCCCTTAGTCTGTAGGAAGTGGGAGGAGTTGAAGGAGAAGTTGTTAAGTGTAAGGGCGAGTTCGGTTAAGCTGATGAGGGTGTTGGTGGAGGGGGACTGGTTGGGCCTGTGGGAGAGGAAGAGGCAGAGGGCTTTAAGGCCATCTGTGTAGGGAATGCAATGTATAGGGATTGGATGTCCATAGTGAAGATGAGGTGTTGGGGCGCAGGGAATTGGAAGTCTTGGAGGAGGTGGAGGGCGTGGGTGGTGTCACGGATGTAGGTGGGGACCTTCTAGGTCATCGTTACTCTGTCCTCAATGCCCGTTGTAGATCCACATCTTGTCATTGTCCAATAGGTAAACATCACATACAAGCAAGCAATCAGACCATTTCAAACAGGAATTTCATTGACAGCCAGCAGAAGTGAACACAAATGAAACAAGTAGATGCTGCTGCTCAACTGCAAAATACAGATCCAATGCTGACATCATGACCAGTGATAGCTCTACATTTTATCATGGTATGCAGCACTTATGTTTCATTGGCTGGAGCCCGCTGTTAATTAGGTCCTGTCAACCTTGTAGCACCCGATTCATCTGCGCTCTGTACTTAACTTCCTCCTCACCAATGTTCTCAACCTCCTCCTTAGAAGACTGTTCTCAACCTTTATCACACCGCCTCATTGCCTGCTCCAATTGTACAGAGCACATTATATCAGGATGATGTGGTACACTCTGCCTGGACTATACTCGAGGGGTCCTCCAGACTGTATCCAAGCTGCAGAATTGCCCCCTCAGCTGTCCTATCGTCTGTTCTACCATGGCCCACTCACAGCATGAAAACCAAACAAGCTGCTGCAGTTGCATGACCAACACTTTCCATCCAAAAGGGACTATCTACCGTGCTCTGCCCCCTCCCTTCCCATTCCAGACGCAAATCAATCATTCAACTTTGCATTATATTCAGTAGGCTCAATAGAAATATCTACATGACAGATGACAAAGCAAGGTGTGGAGCTGGATGAACACAGCAGGCCAGGAAGAATTTAACCTCGTCCCTCTGGAAAGACCTCAGTGGACCTCTCTATTTATTTTAGAGCCCCCTTCCCCTCCCCCATTTCTGAAGAAGGGTCCAGACCCGAAACGTCAGCTTTCCTGCTCCTCTGATGCTGCCTGGTCTGCTGTGTTCATCCAGCTCCACACCTTGTTATCTCAGACTCCAGCATCGGCAGTTCCTACTATCTCTGAGATGATGAAGCAATCTCTGCTATCTGCAGTTTCACAAGATCAGGGGCTCTTTTGGCTAGCATTTGAACTCTAATTATGTTTTCTCTGCATGCATTTCAAATGGGCTAGAAAATGATTGCAAATGAAATATAACTGTGGTTTGATGCATGCATTTGCCCCTTCAGTGATTTGGCTTTGACCAAATGTGGATCCCACACTTTTGTTCACTGAAAAGATGCTGATTCCACCCACGCTGGACGTGGTTCTAGGTTTTTACCAGTAACAGTTACAGTTACAGGGAGAAAACAGCAAGTGTTGGCAGGGAACCCAGCTTTCGGTGGGCACTGTCAGTAGTGAGCTCTGCCTGGTTTCCAAGTACACCACCTCCAATAACCCCAAGCCTCCATGTCACTTTACCTCTCACTACACTGACAGTCCGTTTCTATGCAGGTGGAGACCCACCACATTGAGTTTGCCTCCAATATTTTGTACTACCTGAGCCCTGACATTACACCTTAACAATGACCACCATAGTCTTTTATGGTCCTCCTGTGGAGGCCATGGTGGTGGTCATTACCAATAATCCCTTCATCCCTAACACTACTGTGTACTATGACATTATTCCGCATATTCCTTATACCCCCTGAATTGGTATTTAGCTATTGCCTAAAGACAATCTCACCTTGATGCCCAACTCAAAGTAAGTCAAAAAATCCAACAGAGGTAATTTTGCCAGAAATAACTCCACAGAAGTTAGTATCCCATCACCAAGTCACCATTTCTATGGACATGTAAAATCCTTGACACTGGTCTAACTCCTTCAGAACCAGCTCTCAGAGTGAACAGCACCTCTAACACTGTTGTTCTTGTCTGTCAGCCAGGGCTCTCTGAGTGGACCAGGTTAACAGCCCCAATCAGGGAACTCATATACTATACACCTGGCTGACCTCATCACAATGACTACGTTATCCACCCTGTTTTTTTTTCAACCTGTCTAAAAGGACATCACATGGATGCAGTGAAAATTAACAAACAATATTTGTATTTAAGCACCTTGTAACAGAGCTGAACAGACATAAAAATGACGGTGGAAAAAGTCACAACTGCAAATGCATAAACTTTAGAAAGTTTTACCATCAGATCCATTAATGGTGGTTATTGACAGTTAATGCACGGGTGTGACTCAGTATAATCACATTAAATAAACCTCCCTCTTGGAGGGTAAAAGCAATTAAAGGGAGCAGCTACCGAAGTATAAAATACAATCTGTACTCAATGTTTAGTGTTACTGAATTTCAAAAATGATTATTCAGGGAATGGTTTATCAGGGCATTCACACTTATTGGCTAAACATTGTGAGAGTACTCAATCTAGCTGTAGAGGACACACAACACCCCTCCCTATTAAGAATTAAAATTAGTCAGGTGAAAATATGACAATTACATGTTGCTTCTTGAATTCTTGCTTTAAGGGAATACAGGCGATCCATTTCTTTAAGCATAGTTTTTCTTAAATATTTGAAGTAAAAGTAGTGAAAATTAAGTTACTGACCAATGATAGTCTGTTTAAGCAACATATTGCAATCTAGTGTTCTATCTTTGTGTGGTTTTGTATAACCTCTGTATAGGAAAGGATGCTGCTATGCTTTTTTTCTGCATATGTATTGTATATTCAGATTACATTGCCTCAGTTTCTGTCGTACTTCTGCTAAAGTTATGGCAGATGAGTAGACATTGCTCACTGTAAATCCATGCTTTCACTGATCAAATAAAGATTGTGAAAGAAAATTCAAACTAGAATAAAACATTTAAAACATGTTGGATGTTTATTAGAAAAAGAATTGCAGATACTCGAGATCTAAACAAAAGCAGAAATTATTGGAGAAACTCAGCAGGTCTGGCAGCATCTGTGGAGAGATAACAGTTAATGTTAACTGGAGAACTCCAATTCTGAAGAAGAGTAACGGGATTTGAAACATTAACTCTCCTCAGGTGCTACCAGACCTGTTGCAATTCCCCAGCAATTTCTGTTTTTGTTTTGGGCATTTATGAGTCTGGCTAGTTAGTTGTGGATTGTCAAAACTAACAAATAATTGTCAATGGCTCCATACAGGATGGATTATTCTGTGGGCAGCAATTATAAAAGTTTCAATAAGAAAAGAAAGCGTGCATAAATGTATCCCCTCATTTACCAAGACTTATTGGGAAAGTCAACCTCGTACAGTATTTTATTTTCCAAAGGTGATATTAGGTGAAATTACTTTTATCATTGCCGTAGATTGATAGAAAACTGGTGACAAAGAAACGGTGAATGGTGTCTTTGATAAAATAAAAGCACCCCCTCTGCCAAGACTGCAGGTGGCATCTGACCCTACACCTGCCAGCTTGTCTTTGCATTCAATCATTGTGATTTGTACTTAATTCCGAATTTTTTTCTATTCACTCACTTCATGTAATCTTTGCTGATTGGACCAACATTTACTGCCCATCTCTAGAAACCATTGATAAGATGATGGGAGGGGCGGCTACCTTCTTGAAGCATTTGGTGTAGGTAGACAGTGCGATAGGGTGCTGTTAGAAAGAGAACTCTAGAATTTTCAGTCAGCATCAGTGAAGGAACAACAATATATTTCCCAATTAGGATAGTAAAGGTTTTTTTTCTTTATTCATTCACAGGATGAGGGCTAGGCAGCATTTATTGCCCATCCCTAATTGCCCTGACAGCAGTTGAGAGTCAACCACGTTGCTGTGGACTGAAGTCACATGTAGGCCAGACCAGGTAAGGATGGCAGTTTCCTTCCCTAAAGGACATTAGTGAACCAGATGGATTTTTTTCCCAACAATCGACAATGGACTCACTGCCATCATTGGATTCTTAATTCCAGATATTTATTGATTTCAAGTTCCACCAGCTGCCACGGTGGGATTCGAAGCTGGGTCCCCAGAATGTTGCCTGGGTCTCTGGATTACCAGTCCAGTGATAATACCACAAGGCCATCACCTCCTCTTGGAGAGGAACTTGGAGGTTGTGGCGTTCCCATTTATCTGTTGCCCTTGTCCTTCAGATGGAGAGCTTATCAAGCTGGAAGTTGCTACCTAAGGAGCCTTGGTGAATTTCCACAGTGCGCCTTGTAGACGTGACATATTGCTATTGAGTGTCAGTGGTGGAGGGAGTGGGTGTTTATCGATATGGTACTAATCAAGCAGGCTGCTTTGTCTAGGGTGGTTTCAAGTTGTTGGAGTATTGTTGAAGTTGCATTTATCCAGACAAGTGGGGAGTATTCCATCACACTTCTGACTTATGCCTTGTAGATGGTGGACAGGCTTTGGGGAGTCAGGAGATGAGTTATTTGCTACAGGATTGCGAGACCCTGACCTGCTCAGAAGATAAGGTAACCAGCTTTGTGCTGCTAGTCAGTCAGGTAGTTTAGAGATGAAGGGAGGTTATTTCCCTCAAAGGGTCGCTTAAAGGAGGACATCGATAGAGTTTTAATTGGTACTGTGTTGCGAGATTATAGAGAGGTGGCAGAAAAGTGGAGTTGAGGCCGAGATGAGATCAGCCACAATCATACAGATGGTGCAGCAGGCTCTAGGGACTGAATTACGTATTCCTGCTCCTAATTCTTATTTTCTTACATAGTTACATAGGAGGCTTCTGACAAATCAACATCTAACAACCTGCTCTGAAAACTCTGCACACATTTTAACAGCTGGGATAAATTTCATCTCAGTATCAGAGACAATTCAGAAGATTCTAAAACACCCCACAACATTCTAAAGGAGAAAGTGAATTTTCCCCCTCTCCCAATGTTAAGGTCTTTTAAGTAATTCTAGGATCTGGATCTGGAATCACAACTTCACCAAAAACTATTCAGTTTTCATTTGTCTGTCTACTATCTGCAAAAACCTATCCTTTTTCTTCAGACATATTGTTTACAAACAAATCAACAAAAGGCATGAAACATTACTTCTGTCCATCTTCAATGGTGGAGTTAACAAAGCATCAATCTTTAGGAATGAGGTGAAGAAAAGTTTCTGAACTGAAATCGCTGTCAATATTTGGGATTCGCTATCCTTCTGGGGTATTGATACTTGATTGGAATGTCTATTCAAAACTGGGAGACAGATTCTGGTCTCCTAGGAAATCTAAGGATAGGGTAGTGAGCTGAAAAACACAGTTGATGATTTAGAAGCATGTTTGTATTCAATGCCAGAGACTAACTGAAGAGCCATATGGTCTGCTTTTGTTCCTATTTCTGATGCTCTTATTTCCCTGAGGCTCCCACTGGGATCAGAGCAACACCACCTCACACACCATTTGATCACGACCATCTGTGGTGTGAAATTCAGTTTGAGGAGAAATCAGTTGGACATCCTGGGTGCGTAATTAAGTTAACACTGAACATTTTATTTCAAAAGTGAATGCTTTCAAATGTTCTAAAACTGAGAAGTAAAAATTCCATATGCTCTGAATGAAGGAGTTCCTCCCGCTATCAGTAATGGCCTAGCTCTTAGTATAAGATTGTATCCTTTAGTTCTAGACACCTGGAAGTAGTTAAGCAGACGGAGACATTTGTTCTAATGTAAATCTTTCTCTCCAAATTTTAAGGCAGGTAGGAGCAAACATCCTTGCATTACTTCATTGTTCCCAGGTATCTTGGAGTTTTGAAAATTCAGTTAAATAAGGGTTTTCAAAGGACTAAACCTATTACTGTCTTTGCCACTGTGATACAGCCTTAAAATATTAGTTTAGTCCAGATGATGAAGAGCAGCTGTTAACCAAGGTTTGCTAAATGAAAACAAAATAATCCGTGGTCTTACTGGAGCAGAGTCCATGCTCTTCAAACACATCCTGCTCCGTCACTTTAGAATTCTGATGGCATCTGATGTAGTGAAAGACAAATGACTGCCCTTTGTTAAAATAAAATTCAGTTTGAAAAACTTCTGTGGATAATTTTCAATGACATTCAAGCATGAAACCTAAATCATTGGGAAAGAAAATCAAGTGATTCCTATTACAGATTGTACTTAATAATTCATATTTGCGTTGTCAAATTATCTTTTTTCCTTGAATGCTATGTGCATTGAGATGCAGAGCTTTTATTTTTGTCCTTTTATTGTTTTTATTACTGTTAGTCTTATCAATTTGCTCCTGGATTTGTGCTCTTTATCCCTTTGAATCACAGGCTGTTTATTATTTCCCCATTAATATCTTTTCTTTGTTGCCTCTTCCTTTTGTTTTAGATACTTTCTGAACAACCTGTTCAGGGATGTTATTACCTACTCTGGAGCAGATGGGACATGAAACCAGATGTCTTGGCTCAGAGGTAGGGCCACAGAAGTTCCCTACTATTTGATTTACTACATCTTCCCAAATTTGCTCCTTTGTCCTCAGTATTTAGATTAAAGCCCTTTCTACTTCCCTAGTCATGTTGACTCATTAGGACACTGGTCCCAGCACTTTCAGGTACACACCATTCTAACGTTCTCGCTACTGAGGGAGTCCAGCAAAGGTTCACCAGACTTATTGCTGGGATGGCAGGACTGACATATAGGAAAAGATTGGATCAACTGGGCTTGTACTCATTGGAATTTAGAAGAATGAGGGGAGGATTTCAAGGAAAAATATGAAATCCTGATGGAACTGGACAGGCTAGATACAGGAAGATTGTTCCCGATGTTGGAGAAATCCAGAACTGGGGTCACAATCTAAGAATAAGGGGTAAGTCATTCAGGACTGAGATGAGGAAGAATTTCTTCATTTAGACAGTTGTGAATCTGTGGAATTTTCTCCCACAGAAAGCTGTTTTGGCCAGTTCGTTAGATATATTCAAGAGGGAGCCAGACGTGGCCCTTGTGGTGAAAGAGGTCAAGGAATTTGGAGAGAAAGTGGGAGTGGGATACTGAGATTGCATGATCAGCCATCATCACATTGAAAGGTGGTGCAGGCTCAAAGGGCTGAATGACCTACTCCTACACCTATTTTCTATGAATAACAGTCCAGCCTCCATTTTCCTCAGTACTGGAGTGAGTAACCCACGAACCAAAACCCCCTTCTCCCACACTAATCATTGAGCTTTTAATTTTATTTACCCTTTGCCAACTTACTAGGTCAGGTTATGACCCAGAGATTATTATCTTTGCTTTTTAATTTAGCCCATGGCAGCTCATAATCTTCCGTCAACATATTTTTTCAAGTTCAATGTATGTTGTAGTTATTACCTCCATGGACCACAACCACTGGCTCCTCTCCCTCCCATTGCACATTGCTGTCTGGCCGCAAGCAGATAACCCTGGCAACATGCAGCTGATTGAATTCCCACTCTTAGCTGCAGGGAAATCTGTCTATCCCCTTGATTATACTCTTCCCTAATACCATTTCCCCCACCTGAATGGCTTCCTGTAGGACGGTACTATGGTCAGATCACTCAACCACCCTGCCGCTCCTGCTTTCACCCATACAGTCTGCAAGAGCCTGATGACAAATGAAAATACAGAGGCACTTCAAACCCCACTTCCTTGATCCCCTCATCTGTCTGACTCATAATCACTCCTCCCTGTCCAGGAACATATTCTGAAGAGTGTGACCTTTTTAATGGTTAGTACCAGATACTCTCATCAAAGTTTCTCTTCATCAGTAATTTAGGGATGAGTTGCACTTTAAACATCCACAGATCTTTCCAGATATTTTTTATTGCAAACTTTGAAAGTATGTAGTAAATGGTAAAAATGAGAACCAATGTATACTGATTAGTACAATGAATAACCGCTTTTTCTTGATATTCAGTCAGGGGATAAGGGTATCACTGGCCAGGCCAGCATTCATTGCCCATCTCAGAGTACAGTTAAGAGTCAACCATATTGCTGTTAAAATTATATAATCTCAGGTAAACTGAATGCACTTAATACATCAAAAATGGAACCTCTATGAAAGGTGTCATGGAAATTAACTGGTGCAATGCCTGCTTTACATTTTAAAACATGCGCTGAGAGTTTAAATATGCAGGCATCATGAGGCCACATATTCCAATTTGATGATATTGGTAAATGCTAAACTAAATGCATTGAAAACACTGACCTGAAACAAGAACTGGGGTCTTTACAAATGTGAACAAGGATCCTAACATCAGCTTAAGACCGCATTTCTGTGAACCAGCCCAGCTGCATTGACAATAACCAAGTCTATATATAACCTGAGCAATATGGCTTAGAGGTACTAGTGCAACCACCAGGGAAACCATGCCTTTTTAAATTATACTTTCAGTTATTGGTTCGTCCTGTTTACCTGCTTCCTCATTCCCTTTTGTTGCGATATCACTCTTATCATTCCCAATTGCCTCCCTCATTCTAGATTCTGATATCCCAGAACCCACCCAGAGCCATTGTCAAGAAAGCAGCCTGCTTAGTTCTGGCTCTGTGGAATTGGTGAGCTGTTTCCAGTTGCCAATGAGTGATCATAGTTCACTGGCAATATCCTGGTGCTTTTACCTTCTATCAGACACTCTCAGCAAGCTGCCTACATCAGGACTCATTAATTTTCCACTCCGTGCAATGGAATTGTTTGTTAACATCAGAGTGATTCTGAAATGGAACAAGGAGTGAAACTGTCTTTTGGGTTGCAAAATGATAACTCCATGTGCAAAGAGCTGGTTTATGACTATGTTACACTCAATGACATAATCTCCAATTGGAAATAAATCATAGAAATACTCAATAACGGCTGTGTTAAGCAGTCCGTAAAGATGCTTGGTATGAATGAATTAACAATTCATATAGGAACAACAGCAATTGCAAAACAAAACTTGTTTAAGCTTCTGACCTCATTACACGATGTACAGAGAGCAACATCCCTGTTTATCTTTTTGTTATATACAGAACCACACAGGGAAACATTACTTATTCAATTTCTCAAAATGATTGCCTCATTGTACAGCAACACTCCATGGCACTTATTGGTGTCACTGAACATCCAAATACTCCTTTTCATCCTCAAACTCTTGACAATTCTGTAACCTCACCCCTGCTTCTGTCAGATGCCAAACATCTGAGTACAAAAAAAATCCGCAACTCAGACTTAAAGGCATCTCCCTTATCATTAAATTGTGCCTCTTAATTCGAGACTCCCCAATCATGGAAACATCTTACCTGATATCCCCTGTGTACTCCTTTAAGTATTCAATAAGATCACCACCGATTCTTTTAAATTTTAGAAATTGCAGGCCCAGTTTGCCAAAACTCTCTTCATAGGATGTGCCCGCTATCCTGGAACAAATCTGGAGATCACTTATTGCGGTCTCTGTATGGAAGTCATGCTGCCATTTCAAAAGTACTTTTGTTCCAGACCCATACATGCCACAGCTTTTGCGTAGACTGGTCCTTAATCCTTCATCCTCTCTATGAAGAAGCAGCTTTATTCTATGCCAAATTCAGGAATTCATTGAAACATTTCCAGACATACGCTGGAATACTTCCAGACACTTTGCAATAACAGCATTCATTCATAACCACCAACCTGTAAGTTGAATATCTGATACGTTAGGGAACACTAGGCTGGGGCTCCCACTTTGCAGTTCGATGCTGAAACTTTTGCAAGTATTGTGAAAATAATGGATCTGCATTATCTAAACTTGAGGAAATGCGTGTTAAATCAGCGGTAGGTCTGTGTACCAGTTGTTTCTACTGCTGGCAGAAGCTGGCGTCTGAAATGCCCTTTACAAGGAGGTGCGTCGCATGGAAGTTGCTGCAGGTAGGTAATGATGCAGCATAAATCCTCAGGTGAGCATTCAACTTCAGTGGTCTACTCATCTGAATTTAAGAAGAGGGGAGTTTGCAAATTGGAAAAGTAAGTGGTGCACATTTTTTGCTGTGCAAGATAATGTTGCTTTTCAAAGCAGTGATGGAGAAGTTTCAGACAGAATGGCAAAGAAAGTCTTTGCAAGAAGGAAATTTTGCCTGATAACAGTCCTCTGGTTGGTTGATTTACCATTGAGGCTTCTGAAAGGCTGCATGCTGGTTCTTTTTTGCAGTTGAGTGCCTCTAACATCACCGTGTCCCTTTGTGACGAAGGTGCACTACACTGTTTATAAAATGCACTGAAAGATCTCACCAAGGCTTTGTTGACACCACATTCTAGCCTCCACTGCTTTTAAGACAAAGTGCAGCAGAAGATACGTGAACACCATTATCTGCAAGTTTCCTTCCAAGATACACACGATCTTGATTCAACTCCCTTCCTGACAGCACTGTGTGTGTCCAGCATCACAGCGTAAATCTTATCCTTCACTTTCTTCTGGAAAATGCTGTCCTACATGGTCACATTGATGTCAGTAACACTTGCCAAACATTAAATTTACTTTGATTTCTTTCATTAGAAGCTCCTGACATGAATTCCAGTAACTAGGAGAAGTTAGTAAGCCTATTCTCCATGTAACCAGTTTCCCATGATGATGTCTTAGCAATCCTAGTATTTTTTGGAGGGTAAATCATTGAAATTTTAACAGTGGCAGCCTGACGAATGATCGGAGCAGATGACATTTCTGCAGCAGTGCTCTGATGGTGGGTAGTTGCTGCAATATGACATTACATGGAAGTTCAGCCAGGTTGCCCAAATCTCCAAGTATTTCAGTGTATCCATGCATCTTGTAGCTTGACCCATTGTAGTCCTCATCTGACTTCCTTGCAACAGAGCCAGTGTACAAACCGGGTTCCTGGCACCCTGCATTCCGGTTGCCTTCTTTGCTGTGCATGTGTGTCTGGTGATTATGTAGATCTTCCTTCTATCCTACCCTTTAAATACACGCATGCCAGTTCATTTTGATACCTGTGACCGAATTCAAATCATGGGGGTGGCAGTGATTGTTGTGCCTAAAGAAACCCCTTCATCTTCACAGGTGAGTTTTTTTAAACTTAAACTGACTGGCCCCTGCTCATGAATTTCTGACAGAAGTACTGGTTGAGTACATTTCGCCTGTAGGTTTTTCAAAGTGTGTCAAGGTCATAATGACACATGAAGACTGTAATTTGCATTTATTCATAAAGCTTCTACCTAAGTTGCTCATAAAATTAATGTTAAATATCTTTGGAGCAGTTAAGTGTACTTCATGAATTTTATCTCCAATTCCGCCTAGTTTCCTCTGGACAGAGGAAATTAAGATTTCCCCTGTTGTGCTGACAGATTGGTCTATATAAATTGGAAGTCGGAAATTAAGAAAAACGAAACCAAGTGGAACTGTAGCAGGGTACGTTTATATAATACTCTTCACAGTGGTGAATGCCTCAGAACACCTAACAAGAGGAGGAAGTGGGCAATGAAGGAATTTAGTGGCTTTGAAGATTCAGAAAATTACACTGAGATATAATTCAACTAGTTCAGTAGCTTTAATTAAGCATAATGCTCCAAAGCATGACTCATATTTAATTCATTTATCTAAATCTTCCAGGGAGTGCAGTGTTAGCAATCTCATTCATTTGTGACATTTAACACTTTCACTTCAAAGTTTTCTATAATTTTCTCATGAAATGAGAAACCAATTGTCACCAGTGACCCAATCAATACGCAACATTTGCTTGTAAACCTTTAACTAACAATTGGTAATAAAAACATAAAACCCACTTTAAAGATCTCATGTTCTTCTACCATTCATGTGTAAATACTATAATAAGACTGATTTTCATTGCAAAATTAGACTCAACAATATGCTTTAATCACAGGGAACTTAAATGATAATAGTGAGATCTACCATAAGTTAAATTAACCTTAACAACTACAAAAATGTAATAGGAGCAATTATACTAATTACATAAATAGAATATATCTCATGAAATGTGTTAAACTGTGTTAGTTATTTCCATCTATTTGTTTTGTCTTATTCCACCAATACATCTCTTTGTTAGAGAATGTGTACTTTTTATTCATTTCACCCACTAAGTCACTACCACTACAACAGTTTCCCTCGAGTCAGGCAGTATGCATTGTAAAATGTTGCAGCATTCAACAATTGGAGGACTTGGGTTGATTAGCACTTTCAGTGACACAATGGAGTAGTCGATGAGAATCAAATAGAGGTAAATGCAAGAAAGGTAATACAGGGTGGTAGGGTTAGGGTAGGGGCGTGAGTCAAAGTGGGATGCTGTTTGAAGGGGGGTGTAGACTTGATGGGCTGAATGGCCTGCTTCAACACTGTAGGGATTCTATGATTTGCCCTACTCCTCAGGGGATCCACAGAGGGGTTATATCACGGAAGGATGCCACTTGACCTATATCTGGCTCTCCAAAGGGGTGTTGTGACTTGGCCCCATTCTGCTGCTTAACATCCATAGCCTTGCACATTGCTCCTATTCAAATAATCATCCAGTGCCCTCTTGAAATGCTTCTGTTGTGGTTGACTCTATTATGAGCTCTATTAATCAGTTTGCTCTGTTGCCATAAAGTCACAATCACAACCTTTAACGTTGTGTCTGCTTATGAATTAATCAGTGGTGTCTAACAGTTCTTGCCTAAAAGGTACGAATTCCAGGCAGTCTACTCTAATCTTCAAATTACGTCTATAATTTACTTTGGATTCATAAGATAATCATCAGACAGACCTCATGTTTTCCGTCTGTGAAGGCTTACATTGGCTTATAGTAAATGGCATTGGCCAAGAGTAATTTTAATGTTTATGACATGTTTACGTGGCTCGGAAATACCGAGGTTCAGAAAATACAGCTTCATGCAGCGCCAGAAGTAATGCGGACAGAAGACCTGCTACCTTCCACCCGAGAGCTGGATGCTTTGTGGTAATTTTCTGTTTTGTTGTTGGCAATATTATTGGGACCATATCTGAAATGAGGCAGCTATCCCAGTTTCTTTTAAACTGCTCTGCTAAGTTTAACGTAATTCTGAGATGCATACCAATAATGGCTTTTGTCTTAGCTGGTATTAGGTTACTGCTTGGCTGAAATGTTGGTAGGATTGAGCTGTCTCTGATTTACCCGGGTTAACTGGATCCACACAGTAAACAATGTTTCAGGTGGGAATAGGAACTGCAAACTTTACAATAAAACAGGGAAAATGTGGTTTTTGGAGATAGTATGAGCTGCAGATGCTGGAGAATCTGAGATAACAAGGTGTAGAGCTGGATGAACACAGCCGGCCAAGCAGCATCAGAGGAGCAGGAA
>JAHRHZ010000049.1:25595040-25624408 GCA_024137785.1 Ginglymostoma cirratum
TTCCTGCTCCTCTGATGCTGCTTGGCCGGCTGTGTTCATCCAGCTCTACACCTTGTTATCTCAAAATGTTTTTTTTTACAGGTTTTGTCTGGCTTACAGGCTCTGCCATTTTTAACTTCCTAGCCCGTGGTTTGCAGCATTTTAACCTGACATCCTGAAGAGACAATAAGCAGCAGTAGTGATGTATTTCTTATGTATGAATTCTGCTTAAAGTTAGACTTTCCAGAGCCAGCTATTTAATTTCTGTCTCAGCTTAAATTTCACAGCATACCTGTGACTTAAGCTCTCATCAAGTCAAGTAATCTTACCAAAACCCCAAACCTCCTGGTTGCAGGGTGCAGCAATCTCCCAGAATTGAAGTACGGTATGTAGGATTCCTATGGAGCTGCAGACTCACAAGCACATGGTGGGGACTGATAGTTACTTCACTTTTGTGCTCACTAGTTGTTGTCTTATGATGTGTGTGAAAGATTGAAGCTTGTGCACTTTTCAGACAAATCTTCGAAACCATGCTGTTATCATGTTACGTTCTTCTCTTCAATTAAAGCACATAAATCACATGACAAGAATTGGTGAAACAAGAAGTTTTTTAATTTGAGAAGGCTATATACAGATAACACTAACTAGGAGACAGTATATACCTTTGACTTCTAGGCCTGCTGCTTGTAGATTCACTGTAATTCTTGGATCTAGTACATCCTATTCCGTCAAGGTGGTATTGTTTGATGGTAATTTAAGATATACTGTCTTGAAGGTTCATAAACCTCATCCGTCATGCACAGTTCTCTACGAATAACACAAATGCTATTCGTCTCGCACAGTAAAACCTAGCTTTGGGACTGGAACTTCCCTGTAGGGGTAAGAAGCGGAAATCAGGACCATTTCCATAGTTTTGAAAGCCCCTCCCCACACCCTATCCTGCACATTCCTCTTGTTTCCATGTTTGAGACAATGACTCACTATGATCTCCATGGAAACACTATCAGACTAATCAGAAGCCACTCAGGCTGAGACGAGCAGCAGAGGATCTTCACTCCAAGTTTGGTGATTGCTCAGAGCTTGATGTTAACAATTCTAATAACAGTGTTCATTCATGATGTGTAAACACATGACTGGGGAGCTGAACTTGTAGCTTAGAAATTACAGGTGAGGTAAGAGTTAGTTGTAAGAAATCTGAAGTGAGGGAACTGTCAGAAATTAGGACCCTCCTTAAGCTACTATTTTCGTTCCAGCGTGGCATTTTGAATAAACTTTTGATGGAATGTGGGTGTTTCATGCCCATCCCTAGTAGACCTTGAGAAGGTGGTGGAGAGCTACCTTCTTGAACCGTTGCAGTCCATGTGCTATGGACAAACCCACGGTGCTGTTAGGGAGGGAGCTCCAGGAAATTGGCCCAATGATACTGAAGGAAGGGCAATATTTCCAAGTCAAGATAGTGAGTGGTTTGGAGGGGAACTTGCATGTGATGGCGTTCCCCATGTATCTGCTGTTCTTGTCCTTCTAGATGGAAGTGGCCATGGCTTTGGAAAGTGTTGTCTAAGGAGCCTTGGAATTTCTGCAGTGCAGTTTCTAAGTTGTATATATTACTGTAAATGGGTGACAGGAGTGGAGGGAATGGATGTTTGTGGATTTTGTGCTTTATCCTGGATCAACCTTCTTGAGTGTTGTCGGAGATGCACTCATCCACACAAGTGGGGAGTATCATATCACCGTCTTGACTTGTGATTTGTAGATGATGGATAAGCTTTGAAAAGACAGGAGATGAGTTAATCAACACAGTAAACCTAGCATATGATCTGCTTTTACAGTAAATGTATTCATATGACCAGTCCAGTTCATTTTCTGGACAATGGTAACCCCCTGGGTGTAGATGTTAGGGTATTCAGTGATGGGTACGCCACCGGCTATTAACAGGAAATCGTTCAATAATCTCTTGTTGATGATGGTCATTGCCTCACCTTTGAGTGTTGTGTATCATACTGGCCACTTGTGAGCCAAACCTGGATATTGTCCATGTCTTGCTACATTTTAGCATAGCCTGCTACAGTGTCTGAAGAGTTGAAAATAGTGCTGAACATGGTACAATCATCAGTGAACATCCCCACATCTGTCCTTATGATGGAGGGAAGGTCATGATGAGCCAGTTGAAAATAGTTGGATTAAGGACACTACCCTGATGAACTCTTGCAGAGACGTGGAGCTGAGATGACAGATATCCAACTACAACAACCAGAGATAGTAAGAACTGCCAATACCGGAGTCAGATATGACACAGTGTGGAGCTGGAGAAACACAGCGGCCCAGGCAGCATCAGAAGAGCAGGAAAGCTGATGTTTCGGATCGTGACCCCTCCTCAGAAATGGGGGAGGGTGAATAGGGGGAAGAGAACTCCCCACCTGCATCCAGGACACCACCCACGCCCTCCACCTCCTCCAATTCCCTGGCCCCCAACACTTCATCTTCACTATGGACATCCAATCCCTATACACTTGCATTCCCCATGCAGATGGCCTAAAAGCCCTTCCTCTCCATTAGGCCCAATCAGTCTCCCTCCACCGACACCCTCATCCGCTTAACCAAACTCGTCCTTATCCTTAACAACTTCTTTAACTCCTCACACTTTCTACAAACTAGGGGGTGGCCATGGGAAACCGTATGGGCCCAAGCTATGCCTGCCTCTTTGTAGGATATGTGGAACTTCCCCTCTTCCGAAGTTACACTGGCACTATCCCTCACCTCTTCCTCCGCTACATTGATGACTGTATCGACGCTGCCTCGTGCTCCCATGAGGAGCTGGGACAGATCATCAACTTTATTAACACCTTTCACCCCAACCCCAAGTTCACCTAGACCATCTCTGATGCTTCTCTCTCCTTCCTGGACCTCTCTGTCTCCATCTCTTGTGACCACCTCAAAACTGATACCTATTTCAAGCCAACCGACTCCCACAGCTACCTAGACTACACCTCGTCTCACCCACCTTCCTGCAAGAATGCGATCCCCTACTCCCAATTCCTCCACCTCTGTCGCATCTACTCCCAAGATGAGGCATTCCACTCCCGAACATCCTGGATGTCCTCTTATTTCAAGGACTACAACTTCCCCACTTCAGTGTTTGAAAATGCTATTGACCACATCTCTTATGGGGTTGTGGGGTCCGGTTGCAGGTGGCGGAAGTGGCAGAGAATGATACATTGAATCCCGAGGTTAGTGGGGTGATACGTGAGGACAAGGGGAATTCAGTCTTTGTTTTTGTTGCGGGGAGGGAATGTGTGGGCAGAGGTGCGGGAAACACAAGGGATGGCTTACAACCCAATGGTCTCAATGTGGACTTTACTAGTTTCAAAATCTCCCCACCCCTGGCCTCATCCCATGTCCAACCCTCCCTCTCATCCCCGCCTCCTTGACCTGACACAACCTGTCCGTCTTCTCTCCCACCTATCCACTCCTCCCACCTCACTGACCAATCCCCACCACTCCTACGTGCACTCACCGATCACCATCCCACCTACCTTCCCCAGCCCCACCCCTCCTCTCTCTGTTTATTTTAGAGCTCCCTCCCCCCTACCCCATTTCTGAAGAAGGGTCCTGACCCGAAACATCAGCTTTCCTCCTCCTCTGATGCTGCCTGGCCTGCTGTGTTCGTCCAGCTCCACGCTGTGTTATCAACTGCAACAACCAGCTCCTTTGGTATTAGGTATGACTCAACCAGCAGAATTGGGGTTTCCCGCTGATTCCAAATGACTCCTATATTGCTCGCATTCCTTGATGCTATACTCGGTCAAATGCAGCCTTGATGTCAAGCGTTGTCACTCTTAATTCATCCCTGAAATTTAGCCTTTTTGTCCATGCCCATGAGTTTAGGAGCTGAGCGGCCCAACTGGGCATCAGTGAGCAAGTTATTGCTGAGTGGGTGCTGCATGGCAGAACTGTTTGGCTTTTATTGCTAAAGGAAGAGAGTATTAAATTAAGTAAGTGGAGCTGCAACTATACAAAGCATTAGTGAAACCGTGCCTGGAGTATAGTACACAATACTGGTCCCCTTACTCGAGAAAGGATGTTACTGTAGTGGAGGCAATTCAGAGAAGATTCTTTGATTTCTTCCAGAGATGAGTTTGCCTTATGATCTGGATGAAGGGACTGGGGGCATTCTGGCAAAGTTTGCCGATGATACGAAGTTGGGTGGACAGGCAGGTAGTACGGAGGAGGTGGGGATCTGCAGAATGATATAGACGGTATAGGAGAGTGGTCCAGGAAATGGCTGATGAAATTCAACGTGAGCAAATGCAAGGTCTTGCACTTTGGAAAAAAGAATACGGGCATGGACTATTTTCGGAACGGTGAGAAAATTCATAAAGCCGAAGTACAAAGGGATCTGGGAGTGCTAGTACAGGATTCTCTAAAGGTTAACTTGCAGGTTGAGTCCGTGATTAAGAAAGCGAATGGAATGTTGTCATTTATCTCAAGAGGGTTGGAACATAAAAGCAGCGATGTGCTTCTGAGACTTTATAAAGCTCTAGTTAGGCCCCATTTAGAATACTGTGCCCAATTTTGGGCCCCACACCTCAGGAAGGACATACTGGCACTGGAGCATGTCCAGCGGAGATTCACACGGATGATCCCTGGAATGGTAGGCCTAACATATGATGAACAGCTGAGGATCCTAGGATTGTATTCATTAGAGTTTAGAAGGTTGAGGGGGGATCTAATAGAAACTTACAAGATAATGCATGGCTTAGAAAGGGTGGACGCTGGGAAGTTGTTTCCGTTAGGTGGGGATACTGGGACCCGTGGGCACAGCCTTAGAATTAGAGGGTGTCATTTTAGAACGGAAATGAGGAGCCATTTCGTCAGCCAGAGACTGGTGGGCCTGTGGAATTCATTGCCACGGAGCGCGGTGGAGTCCGGGACGTTGAATATCTTCAAGGCAGAGATTGATAAATTCTTGATCTCGCAAGGAATCAAGGGCTACGGGGAGAGTGCGGGTAAGTGGAGTTGAAATGCCCATCTGCCATGATTAAATGGTGGAGTGGACTCGATGGGCCGAATGGCCTTACTTCCACTCCTATGTCTTATGGTCTTAAGACAGATTGTGCAGTTTAGGCGCATATTCTCTTGAGTTTGGAAGAATGAGATGAGATCTAATTGAGGTATATAAGATGTTCAAAGGGATTGACAAAGTAGATGTGGAAAAGAAAATCTTTCCTCATGTGAGGCAATCTGGAATGAGAGGTCATAGTCTTAGGATAAGAAGTAGCAGATTTAAACAGAAATGAGGAAAAATTACTTCTCTCAAAGGATTGTGAGATTTACTATTCCAGAGTGTGGTTGACGCTGGGATATTGAGTAAATTTAAGGAGGAGATAGACAGACTTTTAATTAATAATGGGTGGAAGGGTTGTGGAGAGTGGATAGGAAAGGGGAGTTGAGACTGAGATCAGATCAGCCATGAGCATATTAAATAGTGGAGCAGGCGTGAGGGCTGAATTGTCTATTTGTGCTCTTGGTTCTACGTTCTGTTGATGACACCCTTCATCACTGATATTTGAGTGTAGACTGATGGGATAGTAACTGGCTGAGTTGAATTTGCCCTGATTTTTATATACAGGGCATATCTGGGCAATTTTCCACATTGTTGAGTAAATGCCAGTATTGTAACTGTATTGGAAGAGCTTGGCTAGTGGTGCATCAAGGTTTGGAGCACAAGTCCTCAGTATTATGGCCAGAATGTTGTCAGGACTAATAACCTTTGCAGTATCGTTGGCTCCAATCATTTCTTGATATCACGGGGAGTGAATCAAATTGGATGAAGACCAGTATTTGTAATGCTGGGGGTCACTGGAGGAGACGGAGATGGATCATCCACTTGACACTTCTGGCTGAAGATTGCTGCGAATGCTTCAACCTTAACTTTTGCACTGAAGTGTTTGCTCCTCCATCGTTGAGGATGGGGATATTTGTGGAGTCTTTACCTCCAATGAATCGTTTACTTATCCACCACCATTCATGGGGATTTGATCAGATCAGCTGGTTTTAAAATTGCTTAACTTTGCCTATCACTTGCTGTTTATTCTGCTTGGCACACAGATATTCCTGTCTGGTAGCTTCACTAGTTTGACAACTCATTTTAAAGTATGCCTGGTGCTGCTTCAGGCATGCCGTCCTGCCTTCTCCATTCTCAAGGTCAACTCATTGGCCTAGCCAGTGATGCGTACATCCCCCGAATGAATTGAAAGAAAGAAATGCAAAGGGAGAACAAAATCACAATTACCAGACAAGTGCTTCTAAGTAAATTGTTTATGTTGTGGACTGACATGTGATAAGGTCCTGATAGACTTCATCCCCAGGTCTTAAAGGAAATGACAAGTGATATGGTTGATGTGTTTGAAATAACAAGGTGTAGAGCTGGATGAACACAGCAGGCCGAGCAGCATCAGAGGAGCAGGAAGGCTGACGTTTCAGGCCTAGACCTAGGCCTTCCTATTCCTCTGATGCTGCTTGGCCTGCTGTGTTCATCCAGCTGTTTACCTTGTTATCTCAGATTCTTCAGCATCTGCAGTTCATACTATCTCTAGTTGATATGTTTGTTTTAATTTTCCAAAACTTCCTTGTTCAGCGCTGGTCCCATTAGATTGTAAGATAGCAAATGTAACTTGTTTATTATTAAAAGGAGTGACGTAGAAAGCAGGGAACTACAGGTCAGATAGCTTAGCATCAAAATGTTAGAAGATTTTGTTAATGAAGTTATAACAGGGCCTTTAAATAAGTTCAGGTAATCAGGCAGAGTTAACATGGTTCTGTGAAAGGAATGTCTTATAAAAATCAATCTATTGGAGCAGTTTTGAAAATGATAAGACTCACTTTGGATAAAGGGGAACTGACGGATGCGCTGTACTTAAATTTTCAGAAGGCACATGTGACAAAGATAGAAAATAAATTGTCGAGATGACATAAGAAGCTTACAAAAAACTCCAGACTTCTCTAGAGTGAGTGGATAAATGGAACATAATGTGGAAAAATGTGAAATTGTTCGTTTTGGCAGGAAGAAAAGAAAGGAACCATATTATCTAAGTGGTGAGTGATTGCAGAGCTTTGAGGTGAGGTGCAATGGATTTGTGTGTTCTTATGTTTGATTACAGAAGGTTGGTATGCAGATACAGCAAGTAATTAGGCAAACAAATGTTGTGAGGGAAATTGGATACAAAAGTAAGGAAGTTAAGCTTCATTTACAAAGTAAGATTGTGAGACCAAATCTGGAGCACTGTGTACAGCACAAGTCACCTTTTGTGAGGAAGGATGTAAGTGTGTTGGAGGCAGTCCAGAGATGTTTTATTTATACTAGTACGGAATGGATGAGTTTTCTTATGAGAGAATGTTAAACAGGCTAAGCTTGTATCTGCTGGAGGTTGGAAGTGTAGGAGGTAACTTGATTGAAACATGAGACCTTAAGGGTTCATGATAGGGTAGGTGTGGACAGGGTCTTTCATTTTATGGAAGAAGCTAGAACTGGTGGTCACTGTTTATAATCAGGGTCATCATTTAAAACAGAGATGAAGTGAACCTTTTCCTCTCAGAGGGCCATGAGTGTCTAGAATGTTCTTCCTGAAAAGATGGCAGAAGTAGAGGTAGATTATTTCTTGTTAAGCAAAAAGGTGAAATGTTATTAAGAATAGGCCAGAATGCAGATCTAAGCTTACAGTTAGATCATCTGTGATCTTATTGAATGCAGAGCAGGTTTTAAGGACTGAAAGGCCTTCATATATTTATATGTTCTGTGCGGAATTGCTTCTACGGACGTCAGAAGTGTACTGAAAAATTGAATGCATTGAGAAAACAGAATATGAAAAATTTCTTCACTCAAAACATAGTGAACCTATGGAAGTATTGCTCTCCACCGAAGACTGTCACTAAAATGGTTCAAGAAAGAGACAGATAGTTTTTAAAAAAATCATGTTATCAAGGAATATGGAAAGATAGTGGGAATATGAGATTGAGATTGAGATAGAGAATCAGCCATGATCATATTGAATGGTACCGTAGACTCAAGGGGCCAACTGACTAGAAGTGACTAGGCAGCATAAATGCTCCTGTTAGCAGACTGCAGGCAGTTAGGACTTGGGACAAGTTCCTGGGAGAGGTGGCTCTGTATCATGCAAAAGTATAAGGCTTGAAAGAAGCCTTTGGTGCCATTATTAGTTCAATGCAGCTGAGGGTAAAGTGGAGGAACCCAGAAGATGATCCTGCTGGGAAAATTGGAACTTAGAGAAAATTCAGTGGCAGCTCAGTGAAGTTAGTGATCTAATAAAAGCTGCAATTGAAGCTGCAATTATATGCTTTCAAGGGGTCTCATGAGTCTAGGGGAATCTGGTCTCAGGCTGAGTGATTAACCTACCAAGATATGAACAGTTTCTCAAGCAGTTTGAGTCAGAGAGGGTTTGGATGGACTTCCAAAATCATAGATCATTGAAAGATTTGGAATTTCTTTGCTAAGGAGAGAGTTTTGGAGAATTCTGATGAGATTTGATGACCCATAGTGTCATTAAAGTCTTGACAAGATCTGTCTTGACCGCAGAGTCCATTTAAAGTGTAATGTGTGGTCTGGATAACCGCAATTTGTATGTTAGCTCACATTTATTTCATGTTAATTCTGATAGGTAGTGCATGTACAGTGTATATAGGTTAGCATTATAATTTCACCTGTGAAACACCCCTATTTAGCCATTATCGGTTTTTTTTTGTTTTGTTCAAGTTTGAATAAAATTTTGAGTAGCTCATCTGAACCCTGGAATCCTGCCACTTATTTTCTTACCCTTGGTTATTACGCAAATGCTATATGTTAAAAGATTACTGTCTATCAAACCAGATCCGTACAAAGGATAACTTTCTAACTGGGATCATGGTAAAATTGCATCGCTTCCAGAATTCTAACAGTGACAATTAGAAGCAAATTAATTAACTAACTGAAAATAGATTTATCACAATAACTAACTATTTTCATCACAGTCTCAATTCACCAACAGTGAACAGACTGTTGGACAACTTTCAGTCTTTCCATGGTCAAACAGCAGGAAAAGGTTTGCTTGAAAAGGAGAAAATACATTCACTAAGTTAGTTCAATGAGAAGGGGTTGTTGTCTTGTATGTGGAGAACTTGACTGTGTAATATGATTAATATATTTGTGAACTAGTCTTGAAATTGGACAGCTATAATAACTTGAAATGCCCTCTACATAGTTGTGTGTCATTTCCATTGCAGGCCTCAAAAAGTACAATGGCAAAGATTTTCAGAAAGTCTGCCTGTAATGTAACATAAAGTATATTTGAGACGATGGCACAATGATCTTAGATGTACTTGCCTACCAATGAGGCAGAACTCAGAGCTCACAGCTTGCTGCTTACAAAGAGGCTGCCACTACTTTCAAATCAAGTTTAAAAATCTTCAAAACGCTCTCCTGAAAAGTATGGATCAAAAACTGTTGTCCTCTTCTTCATATTTTAACAGCCCACCTAAGGCTAGAAATGAGCACCATGCATTCTCTCTGCATGTTTCAGGGCACAACCTAAATTGTATCTCCATCCCATTCGGGGATCGTGTCACATTTCTAACCCATCCCAGAGAAGAATTTTTGTCTCTTTATTGTTTAGTGGTCCTTGTGTTAGTGCAGCAACTAGGTGGGTAATTATTTTACTTTAAGGTCTTGAGGTACAGAAGAGAAAATCAACCACTGTTTCTGATTCTGACCTTGCCAGCAGTATGAGTGTAAGGATTTGAATCAGCACAACTTTCAGCAATGTTCTAATTTCCTGAAGATGCTGCTAATTCTTGCTCTTAAAACTTAAATACAAAGAATTCTGGGTTGAATGTTGTCCTCCCTGTATATGGTATGAGCAATAGGAAGAAAGGTGGGTTAAAACAGTGAGATTAAAAATGTAAGAATCACACATTGACAACATTTTTCTAATTTTCCCATCAAGCCTAATTAAATAATTACTACCTTGTTCCCTTGAGTTTGCATTTCATTAAAGCCCCCAGCTTGCCTTATTTATCTTCCAACTCTCCACTCCTCCAACCAGAAAGTAGGCGGCACAAGTTCCCAACATGCAAGTTAAAGCTAGTCCCTGGCAGCAGCATATTACTAAATATTTCTCTCAGCTTTTAATCCGACTGTTTCTTCACAACAACGTCTCTGCATGCTCCACAGCCACCGTCCTGCTTGTCCGTTCGAACACAAAAGTCAGCAGGCTACACCACCAATTTCATCCAATGACTACATTTGCTTTCAGAAAAGTTCAGCTACAGCGTCGGACCTTGAACACTACTATTAAGCTCAAGGACAGCCATGCCATGCATGTTTCTGCCAGGTCATCACACACCTCGTATGTTCACATCAAAATCATTTATATAAATGACGGAAAGCAGTGAACCCAGCACCATTCCTTGTGGTACACTGTTGCTCAACAGGCCTCCAGTCTGAAAAGCAACTCTCCACCACCGCCCTCTGTCTTCTTCCTTTGAGCCAGTTCTGTATCCAAAAGGCCAATCCTCCCTCTATTCTGCATGATCTAACCTTGCTAAACAGTCTGCCATGAGGAACCTTGTCGAATGCCTTACTGAAGTCCATACAGATCACGTCTACCACTCTGCCCTCATAAATGCCCTTTGTTACTTCTTCATCAAACTCGGTCATGTTCATGGGACATGATTTTCCGTTCACAAAGCCATGTTGACTATCCCTAATCAGTCCTTGCCTTTCCAAATGCATGTAAATCCTGTCACTCAGAATTCCCTCTAACAGCTTGCCCACCACCGATGTCAGGCTCACTGGTCTATAGTTCCCTGGCTTTTCCTTACCACCTTTTTTAAATAGCGGCACCACGTTAGCCAACCTCTAGCCTTCCGGCACCTCACCTATGGCTATCGATGATACAAATATCTCAGCAAGAGGCTCAGCAATCACTTCCCTAGCATCCCACAGAGTTCTAGGGTACACCTGATCAGTCCCAGTGATTTATCCACCTTTATGCACTTTAAAACATCCAGCACCACCTCCTCTGTAATATGGGCATTTTTAGAGCTGTCACTATTTATTTTCCCACGTTCCCTATCTTCCATATCCTTCTCCACAGTAAACATTGATGCAAGATACTTGTTTAGTATCTCCTCCATCTCCTGCAGTCATGTCAGCCATTTTGCACTGCTCTACCATCAGGGCCAGAGTTGTTCTGACCATCAATGACAGCCCTCTTC
This sequence comes from Ginglymostoma cirratum, assembly GCA_024137785.1. NCBI lineage: Eukaryota > Metazoa > Chordata > Chondrichthyes > Orectolobiformes > Ginglymostomatidae > Ginglymostoma > Ginglymostoma cirratum. Next base: position 25,606,288 of record JAHRHZ010000049.1, read on the forward strand.
CATGATATCCTATGTCTTTCAATGCACTATCACCTCCCCTCAATATGCTGACCTCCCCCCTTCACAGTGGTTGTCCCTTTTGGATCTCAGCTTTTAGTTGAGGGACAAAGTACAATTATGCATGTCAAGGCCAGGCAGAGCTGCTGTAAGCACCCAACTGGGTGAAAATTGAGTAAATGCAAAGAGATCACGTGAGGAGCCCTGGAATGCAGTCTGGTTGATCAATAAAGTGGTGTTTGGCCCTACACTCAAAGAGCCCTGACAGTAGCATTACAGTGAGAAGTGCTGTCATCCTTTAAAGTGCAGCATTAAAGTGCTGAGCTTTAAAGTATATCTGATTGGATGTACCTCCGTGGAAGTGGCCCGTAGGCGTTGAGCAAGCCCTGAGACATTGCCAACTATTGTCCAAGATTGAGGCCCAGAGCAGCAAAGTGCTGAGCTAGAGCTTCCATGTGTGTGCACTGACTTTCATGTCAAGAATTGGGACCATTTAGTTTCTATCAGACACATGGGAGAATAAGAAACTACATGCTAATGACTACAATAGCGACTGATGCCACGCTGATGAATACTATGAATGCAAATAGGCATCTCATCACTTGTTCCTGACATTCTCATCTCGTTATTCAAAACTTATTTGAAGAATCAGAATTTTTTCTTGCTATTACCAATCTCACCATATTTTCCCAACTGACTCACTAATACCCATGTCATTCAGGGGCCAGGAAGATTCCACCTCATGATTAGAAATAACTGATGGCAGTGTTTGCTTCAGAATGTTCAATGGCCTTGTATCAATATTTTTCCTCCAAATGAAGTAGGTTATTGACCCCATTAAACTAAATTCGTTAATCTCTTCATTAAAATAACGTAAACGGTGTTTAATAGTGGTATATTAGACATGTACATAAAACATGATTAACAAGAATTTCTACATCATAATTAATCATATTAGTAATGAATAACAATAACATTACCTTGCAATGAAATATAACGAGGAATGGCGGATGGAGTTTAATGCAGATAAATGTGAGGTACTGCATTTTGGTAAGACAAGCCAGGGCAGGACTTACACAGTTAATGGTAGGGGTCCTGGGAGTGTTGTCAAACAGAGAGACCGAGGGGTTCAGATACATAGTTCCTCGAAATTAGCAACATAGGTAGACAGGGTGGTGAAGAAGATGTTTGGCATACTTGCCTTCATTAGTCAGAATTAAAATTAGCTTTATTGTCACATGTACTCACATGCATACAGTAAAAGGTTTACAAATCACCACTTACAGCTCCATCTTATGTACAAAAGTACCTAGGTACAGATTCTTGAGTACAAATTGAATACAGATTGTTGAGTTGGGGCTTCATGTTGCAGCTATGCCGGACATTGTTAAGACCACATTTGGAGTACTGTGTACAATTCTGGTTACCCTATTATAGGAAAGATGTTTTTCAATTGGAAAGGGTGCGAAAGAGGTTTACAAGGATGTTACCAAGACTGGAAGATTTAAAGTATAAGGAGAGGCTGGATAAGCTGGGACTTTTTTCCGTGGAATGTAGGGGGCTGAGGGCTGACCTTATAGAGGTTTATAAAATCATGAGGGATATAGATAAGGTGAACTACCGAGGTCTTTTCCCCAAGTTAGAGTAGTCCAAAATTAGAGTGCATATGTTTAAAGTGAAAGCGGAAAGATTTGAAAGAGACCTGAGGGGCAACATTTTCACACAGAGTGTGATGCTTATATGGAATGGGCTGCCAGAGAGAGTGGTAGAGGTGGCTAGAATTGCAACATTTAAAAGACATCCTGACAGGTACATGGATGTGAAAGGTTGAGAGGGATATGGACCCAACACAGGCAAATGGTACTAATTCAGTTTAAGAAACCTGGTCGGCATGGAAGAGTTGGGCTGAAGAGCTTGTTTCCATGCTGTACACTTCTATGACCCTATGACTATGACTCTATGGCTCTACTATTACCTTTAAGGCCTAGTATAAACATCCAAACGTACTTGTCTCTCTGTCTACCATTCAAGTCACTATGTATATACAACTCAGTTAAATTTTTCTGACATCTTTAGAAGCTTGTGTTATGTATTGCAAGCTTGATTATCTCTATTTTATGCTCCATTTTAACTATTATTATTTATTACCATCTAAGCAACAGCAATTCATTTTTTAAAAATCAAGATAACTGAAGTTAGCATAATGCTGCAGTATTACTCAAATAATAGATGTAATTATTTAGCTGTAAATGGTTTATTGCAATGTTTTGCTTCAAGAATATGTCTTCAGGCAAGCTTTAACCAATAGGAATAACAATTATTGAAGGGATTTATTGCACCCCTGCCTCCAAACTCACTGCTGGTGGGCATGAAGTTTCACCAAATATTTTTGCAGATCGGTTTTAAATTTAGTTCCTCCAGACGCTTAATAGAGAAGCTCAAAAAGTCACTTTTTATTGCAGCAGTATCGGGGGAGAAGATACAAAAACTTGTGACTTTTTTGATGGAACTGTATGTATTACAGGAACAGGAGCAGGCCATGTGGCCCTTTGAGACTGCTCCACCATTCAAGAAAATAATGGCAGATCTGGTTGTTATCTCAGCTTATCATTAAATCGGCACCCTATAACCTTCACCCCCATTGTCTAGCAACAAGTTGTCTAACTCAGCCTCAAAAACCCAGTTTATATTACCTTCTGGGGAAGAGTATTCCACACGCTAGCACTCTATTATTTACTGAAAAAAAAATCCTCACCTCTGTCTTTAAAGAAAGACCACTTTCTCTTAAACTATGTTCACTGGTTTTAGTCTTCCCAAAAAGAGGCAAGATCGTCTGGGTATCCAGCCTGTACAATGTCTTCAAGATCGCTTCTGTTTCAATCAGATCTCATTGTTCTAAACTCCAATAGGTGTAGGCTTAATCTGTTCAACTTATCTTTTCATAAGATAAACTTGTCATCCAAAGAATCAATCAAATGAGCCTTCTCTGAACTGCTTCTAATGCAATTAGATGGCCTAGTGGTATCATCACTGGACTGTTAATCCAGAGACCCAGATAATGACCTGGGTTTGGATCCCGCCATGGCAGATGGTAGAAATTGAATTCAATAAATATCTGGAATTAACAGCCTAATGATGACCGTGAATCCATTGTAGATTGTTGGAAAAACCCATCTGGTTCACTGATGTCCTTTAGGGAAGGAAACTGCCAACCTTACCTAGTCTGGCCTACATATGATTCCAGACCCTCAGCAATGTGGTTTACTCTTAACTGCCCTCTGGGCAATTAGGGATGGACAATAAATGCTGCCTAGTCAGTGACGCCCACATTCCATGAATGAATAAAGAAAAAAAAATTATATCTTAAAATAATGAGACTTAAACTGCATACAGTATTCCAAATGTGGTGTCACCAAAGCCTATTACAGCTGGAGTAAAACATTCCTGTTCATAAGTTCTATTTCTTTTACGATTAAGAGCAACGTTCCATTTATTTTCCTAATTGCTTATTGTACCTGCATACTACGTTTCTGTGATTCCTGCTCCAAGACACCCAGATCCCTCAATACTCCTGAATTCTTCAATTTCTCTTCATTTAAGCAATGTGTTGCTTTCTATTTTTCACTTTTACCACCCACATTATGCAAAAAAAACCAAAACAATTGGGGAATGGGAAGCTGAATGTGAGTTCACAGAATATTCTTGATGTAATTGAATTAACGATCTCGGAGTAAAGGCACCCCTCGGTATCAGGAACAACAATATGATTGAATTTTATATCCAGTTTGGAAGGGAGAAGTGTGAGTTTAGGACTAGTATTTTAAACTTAAATAAGGGCAACTATGTGGGTATGAAAGCTGAGCTAGCTAAAGTGAACTGGGGTACAAGGCTAAGGATGAATCAATAGAGAAGCAGGGGCAGACACTTAAGGGGATACTTTAGAATAATCAGAATAAATAAATTCCTAGTCTGCAATAACTCCACATTTGAAACGTAAGATCCAGTAGCTGCAGCTAGGGACATGTTCTGCACACGTGGTCACCCTGAACATTGGAAATGTCCATGACTTCCAACGTCATATAAGAGGAGAGTTTCACTGGCTGAACTGCCTCGCATTGACTTATTCTTAAATGTTCCTTCTCATGTCATTGATAATGACAGATTGAAGATAGACATTTCTGTGAAGCAGAAGTAATCCCAGTGGACCTAAAAGGAAGCACCTTTGGGTGACAGAAGATACAGTTCTTGCAAGATGTCTTAGGGTATACAGGGGGAAGGAACAGATTCCCTCCCCACCTGAGCTGTCAGTATACTACAACACACTCTTACACGCTGTAATCACTTCTGTGGGTGGTGTGGAGCTGGGAGCAGAATGTTTCGGTACTCATACAGCCTTTAAAGCTGTGTTGAACATTTATGCAACTGACTTCTTCCAAGAAATCACTTGGGACCTTTGTAAGACCTCTCAATTGTCTCTGTCAAGATTGTGACCAACCATTTACGAAAGACAACATTGCTTTATCTCATTTTCCCAGGATGAAGTTAGGCTCAGGACCTAAAAAATTGTACATGCATCATTATACCCATATCATAATGCAGCTGAGTTCATCAATAGAAAAGGATTCCATTTCATCAATGTTTAAAGGACCTGATTCCACTCACTAGACGTTTACTTGGGAGGTGCCAGTTTCTGACATCCTTGTGAACTTTGTGTTCCTTCTTTGTTGGAGGTTCTGGTTGCCTTATGAGGATGTCTAAGGGGGACAAAATCTGCCCACTGAGACCATGGCTGAAGACTCAGTTACACAACCTGCTGTCTGAGGGAGAGCATTGACTCAGTGCTGCCCATCATTGACCATGTCCATAGTGAACCAGATATTAACCTGCTGCAGGTGATAGTTCACTGCTTGAACCATTCTGTTGAACCTTGCTGTACACTCCAGATAGAGAATGCTGCATAATCCGGGCACATTGTGCTCTGCATAATTGCAGCAATGTGCAGATGTGATTGCTGAAGAGTTGGGGGTGAAGGAACAGTCTTCTGAGGAAGAGGCTGAGAGCATTCAGAAGGAAGAACATTAATTTGTGTGTGATCAGGTACGGCTGCATTGACCATTACAGATCTGGTGGAATTAACTGATACCCAGTTACAGAATATGGGAGCAGAATGGAGTGAATGCTCATTGACTGTAAAATTGTTGGTGCTTGACATGCAAGCAGTTCACTTTTTTTTACCAAGAGGCAAATGCAGTTTTCTGTTTGGTTGATTTATGCTTGTTTTTGTTTGTAAATAAAAGTGATTTTGTTTTTGAGGCAGTTGAAGGCTTCGTTGTATATGATGGTCCCATATAGAATAATGGTAAGATGTTGGGCTACATGGAGATTGAGGAACAGTTAGCAGTAACTTAAAGAAGTTTATAAGACAGACTGTGGATAAGGACAGGTAAGTTGTATGGACTGGTGCTTAAGCAATGACAAGTAGGAATGTGCAGTTGCAAGGAAATATCAGTTGTGCCACCTCTGTGCTGTTGTGTGTTAGTAATCTCCAATGATCATTAATGAAATCGCCTATAGATTTCCCTGGAAGGTGAACTCTACCGTTAAACATTGTTAGTTCAAAGATATTGTTTGTCCAAAAATAAAAATAATTATTAGAAAAGCTTCTAAGGTATTGTCAAAATATCTGTGTTCTCTTTAATAGTCTCGTAATTAATAACACCATTCACTATAGAACTAATTGAATCAAAAGCATATTTGTTCGTTGAGCCTCAGATTTAGTGCTTAATTGGAAGCAATTCTGTATCTTAAGAACTGCCTCTTCCAAAATGTTCAATCTTTAGTTCTATATGATCAGTCCCTGACCTAAATTTATTTAGAACTATTGTTTCTCCTTGCACTTCTTCTCAACATGCTTGTTAATTCTTCTTACATAGACAATTTAAAATCTATGATTTCAATACTGCTTATAATCTGTTCTTCTTCAACATTGTATTCTTGCATCCATCAATGATATTTTAAATTATAATGCTGTACAATTTCACAGTTTTATACTCTATTATAGCAATACTGTAGTGTATTTTTCTGCATATTTTTAAAAATATAGTTCTCTGACTGCAACATTTATGAATCTTGAAACATAAATTATGGTTGAATTATTGAGTACCATCCATTTAATCATAAGTTTCTTCTGAGATTTTTTCTGCTTGAGTCGTTGCCCAGATTTCTCCAATTTTGGTCTTTCTCTTCTTAAGTCTGAAGCCTTCCCAATACTGCATCCTAGTATAAATTATTTTTCTGCTCCTTTTACTGTCCTTCAGCTGTGCCTCTGATGATGGCAGCAACGCTCATTTTCGAGGTGTGAAAACTCACCTTTTTTTACTTCTTTGCCTCTCCTTTCAGGTCTTTACATCACTTTGAGATTCCTTTCCCTCGGAGATATCTGAGTCCCAGAACCATTCTCACTCGCCACAGATCTTTCTTCACTAAGGCCTCTGTCCTTTTCTCAGTGTGCTTGCATTTTCATGATTTCTCAGCCCAGATTGTTGTTTTTGTACCTGTTACCATTTTCTTGATGAAGGCTTGTCTTTGGAGAGCTGAACCTGCCCCTTTACTCCTCCTGACAGTTTTCACATTTCAGCTAATGAATGAAATAGATTTAATTACTCTTAGTTTAGTATGTACTTCACTTCGAACAGCTCTTAACACCTTATAGGATAATGTAATTAGCCACTTTCAAATATAACATACAAATAAGAAAGTCAGCCAAAATTGTTTTTAAAAAGAATGTAGCTTAAAGCACTGACCCTACTAAAGTGTTGAGTTAGCTTTTTAAAGATTTTCTGCTCTCTGGGTCAAATAGATTCTGCCTGCCCACTGTTGATCACTTCGTTATATTTTCAGATATGAAAACCACCAGCATGTAACCAAAAGAACTGCGGATGCTGTAAATCAGGAACAAAAACAAAGTTGCTGGAAAAAGCTCATCAGGTCTGGCAGCATCTGTGAAGGAGAAGACAGAGTTAACGTTTCGGAACAGGTGTCTGCCAGATCTGCTGAGCTTTTCCAGTAACTTTGTTTTTGATCAGCATGTAACCTTCTGTTTTGTGCAGTTTGCAGCCACTTAGCCTCCTTTCTCTAAGTGGAGCTTAGAGCTTATCCAATTATCGATGGTAGAAGATTGTCTAACTAATGGGTCTAATCAGAAGAGTCATTTGTTTAATATCACAAGGTATTTCATTGCATGATATCAATAGGTACAGTTTTATTAACCTTGCAGGCATAATTACTAAATACTCTCGATGCTGTACAGAAGGCATCTGCTCCATTTAGGTATTTGTTCAGAACTCAATTGTCTGTACCAAAGATTGTGTAAAATCATCAGATTGAGGGGATCTCAATACAATATGAACATTGTAAAGACATTTCTTTTTGACTGTGAGCTAAGAGCTGTGTGGACTGTGGACTCTGCACAGACTATCCACCATCTACAAGGCACAAGTCAGGAGTGTGATGGAATACTCCCCACTGGTCTGGATGAGTGCAGCCCCAACAACACTCAAGAGGCTTGACACCATCCAGGACAAAGCAGCCCGCTTGATTGGCGCTACATCCACAAGGATCCACTCCCTCCACCACCGACGCTCAGTAGCAGCAGTGTGTACTATCTACAAGATGCACTGCAGAGATTCACCAAAGATCCTCAGACAGCACCTTCCAAACCCACGACCACTTCCATCTAGAAGGACAAAGGCAGCAGATAAATGGGAACACTACCACCTTCAAGTTCCTCTCCAAGCCACTCACCATCCTGACTTGGAAATATTTGGCTGTCCTTTCACTGTCACTGGGTCAAAATCCTGGAATTCCCTTCCTAATAGCATTGTGGGTCAACCCACAGCAGGTGGACTGCAGCAATTCAAGAAGGCAGCTCACTACCACCTTCTCAAGGGCAACTAGGGATGGGCAAGAAAAGCTGACCAGTTAGCGACACCCACATCCCACAAATTAATAAAAAACAGTTAGAAAACACACTGCTTTAAACCAAAGAAGCTTTAAAAGATGATGTTACAGTATTTTTTTCTTTATTCATTCATGGGATGACAGCATCACTGGCCAGGCAGCATTTATTGCCCATCCCTAATTGCCCAGAGGACAGTTATGAGTCAACCACATTGCTGTGGGTCTGAAGCCACATGTATACCACACCAGGTAAGGTTGGCAGTTTCCTTCCCTAAAGGACATTAGTGAACCAGATGGGTTTTTCTAACAATCAGCAATGGATTCATGGTCATCATTAGATTCTTAATTCCAGATATCTATTGAATTCAAATTCCACCAGGATTTGAAACCAGGTCCACAGAACATTACCTGGGTTTCTGGATTATCAGTCAAGCAGTAATACCACTAGGCCATTGCCTATCAGGAGAGTTAATTCCTGGAATTGTAGAGTGAGAAGAGCTGCCAGGAGTGTTACTTCTTGGAATTACAAAATTCCAGGAAGTAACACTCCTGGTAGCTCTTCTCACTGTACATTTTCCTGTAAATCTTTCTGTAAATTTCCTATTGAAAGGAATTGGGAGAGAAAACACCTTCAGGGAAGTGAGAGATGAATCCTCAAACAGTGAATGAAAGACTGAGAATTGCTACCTGGTAGTCTTATGTCATTAGCACAGATTTGGAAGGCATCACTGAAAGAAACAAATTAGTCGATGTTTGTGATCCACATTGGAGACAGAACTGTGCTTCTCTGATCAATAACAGAAGTTGCTGGAAGTCTCTGTTCTTTTCCTCTTTCCCACCCATAATACATGTGTCTTGACTCTTTTCTTTATATGTCTGTATGTGTGTTAATAGGAATCTTAAAAAGCGAGTGGAGTTTCAGCTATAGATTTATAATTTAGCAATTCATATTTCTTTCTTGTCATTGGTTATCAATAGTTTAATTACAATAAAAAAAAGTTATTTTCTTGTCGGCAGGTTTAAAAAAGTCCAGGTGTGCATATTCTTTTGATTGAGGCAGTTAGGTAAATTTGGGCAATTTCAGTGGTTTAATCAAGTTTTTACATGAATGATAACACCATGAATAATGGGGCTTGATTTCCAACATACTATTCCATTGAGTTGTGACAACATTAACTCTTTCAGGACCATTAGCTCCCACAACAGATCCAGTATTCACATCTTCTGTGTTAACTTCATAGTGTAGTCAATTCCTTTCCAAGGTAGGTTAGACAGAATGTAACTTTGATGTATCTTGTATTAGGCTCAAAAGGCTGAAAATTTGCTGTCCATTTGGATCCAACAGCTTGTGCATGCATGAACTGTTCTAATTAATCACATAAATCTAGCCTATATTCCTCCTGAACGTAGCTACAATTTGACAGTACGTGCTGGGACAGAGATTCATGCTGGGCAGAGTGGCTTCCATATTAGAGGGCTGTTTGATCCATCCTTGCACTTTCATAGCAGGTATTGGTGGAGGGATTTGATCTGTGCCTCCTATTTATGCTAAGTTTTTAGAGGACTCTGGGATATTCATCCCGATAGCATCTGCATTACTGACAATTTTGTTATTTTAGGTAAATAGATCAGTTGACAACGTTTTTCTCAATGAGGTGAAAATTTAAGACGTTTTGATCTTCTTTGTGCTGGCAATAATTCAGAACAAAATATCAAATCACATATCATTTGAAATTGGTTTCTTCAGTAGGTCTTCAAGTGAACAGACTCAGACGTAGAAGTTTATTTTTCTGCTGTAATCTTGTCAATTTATAATAGATTTTTCTAGCTTGAAATTTCCTAAAGTATACTGATGTATGCAGGTTAACAATTCAGAAATGACTTGCATTCAGAATAAAACATAATTTCCAATAAGCCACATCAGCAATGCCTGAATTTGATGCAAGTCGGGCTTCAATGAAGTTTAGTCTTTCAGAGGGTGAAATTGGCATTCAAAGGCACATAGCTGGAGTATTTGAAGATTTAGTTGCAGGAATAAATCAAAACCAAAATAAACTGAATTTAAAATGCATGGAGTAGAATGATGAAATGGAATTGCTGGAGATTTGAATAGCATTTGTGCAGAAAATTTTAGTTGGAGTTAAAACACAGTAATTAAGCAACAATGATCCAACGCATCATCCTCCGACACTTCCGCCATCTGCAATCCGACCCCACCACCAAAGACATCTTTCCCTCCCCACCCTTATCTGCTTTCCGGAGGGACCACTCTCTCCGCGACTCCCTTGTCCGCTCCACACTCCCCTCCAGCCCCACCACACCTGGCACTTTTCCCTGCAACTGCAGGAAGTGCTACACCTGTCCCCACACCTCCTCCCTCACCCCAATCCCAGGCCCCAAGAAGACTTTCCACATCAAGCAGATGTTCACCTGCACATCTGCCAATGTGGTATACTGCATCCGCTGTACCCGTTGTGGCCTCCTCTACATCGGGGAAACCAAGCGGAGGCTTGGGGACCGCTTTGCAGAACACCTGCGCTCAATTCGCAACAAACAACTGCACCTCCCAGTCGCGAACCATTTCAACTCCCCCTCCCATTCCTCAGACGACATGTCCATCCTGGGCCTCCTGCAATGCCACAATGATGCCACCCGAAGGCTGCAGGAACGGCAAATCATATTCAGCCTGGGAACCCTGCAGCCCAATGGTATCAATGTGGATTTCACAAGCTTCAAAATCTCCCCTCCCCCAACCGCATCCTAAAACCAGCCCAGCTTGTCCCCACCTCCCTAACCTGTTCTTCCTCTCACCTATCCCCTCCTCCCACCTCAAGCCCCACCCCCATCTCCTATCTACTAACCTCATCCCGCCCCCTTGACCTGTCCGTCCTCCCTGGACTGACCTATCTCCTCCCTACCCCCCCACCTACACTCACCTTTACTGGCACCATCCCCACCTCTTTGACTTGTCTGCCTCCTCTCCACCTATCCTCTCCTCTATCCATCTTCTATCCGCCTCCCCCTCTCTCCCTATTTATTTCAGAACACTCTTCCCCTCCCCCATTTCTGATGAAGGGTCTAGGCCCGAAACGTCAAGTTTTCCTGCTCCTATGACGCTGCTTGGCCTGCTGTGTTCATCCAGTTCCACACCTTGTTATCTCAGATTTTCCAGCATCTGCAGTACCTATTATCTCTGATACAATTAAGCAACAACGTTGGTTGTTTAAGTCAGTTTATGTTTTTATAGGCACATGATGTTTTAATTATATACTCAACAATTATGAAGCAGGACTTTTACTATGTTAATCATTCCTGATGGGTCCTTTTTGTATGGGTTGATGAAATAGCATTTATAAGCTAACACAAAGTTACCTCTGTTTACACAGCTAGCAACCTACATTTTCATAAATGTATTGGAACAAAGGTTGTGGGTGCAGCTTAAAAGTACTTCATAATCTCTATGTGTTTTGACTTGTTTTCCTACAATGGTTTAGAAATACTGCTCATAGCACTTTACAAATGATGTAGAAGTACATTTCCTAATTTTCCATTGTAGTGTTTAAAAATATTTTGGTAATGGTTATCAACCTCACTGTGCAGGCAAAGAAATGTATTGTACTTTCAGTGATTTCCCTGTTCCACTGGCTTTATTCTAATGATGATAAATATACAGCATAAATGGATATAGATACTGACTGTCTGTGTAAACAGTTGTCAGTGACTTATCTTTGATCCAGTCTGTTGACTTTTCTGATGAAGTCGTTTGCATTGTTTTTTTCATACACCTCCTTTATTGACACAGAACAGTTCTTACTAATTTAGAGAACAATACAATTGGCCATTTTCATCTATAACGTGCACCTGGAAAAATGTTGAATATATTAGATAAAGTTGAATTTAAAATTTAATAGGAAAATATTCAGTCTGAGTCCCAACATCCTTTGGATTTTGACCTCAATTAAAGTCACAGGATCGAACATGTCTCCTGAACAGTCTGGCCCTAATTAACGGATAATGCCCCCTAATTCTGGAGTCTCCGATCAGTGGAAATAGTTTACCTTTATCTATCCTGTCTTTTCCTGTCAATATCTTGACAGATTCAATCAGATTACCCTTAACCTTTTAAATTCGGGAGAAAACAGGCCTACTTTGTGTAATCTCTCCTCATAACTTAGCCACTGAGGTCCAGATATCATTCTTGCAAACTTATGTTGCACTCGCTCCAGGATGAATACATCTTTCCTAAGGTGCAGTGCCCAGATCTGGTCACATTATCCAAATGGGATCTAACTAGAGTTTTGTATAGCTACAGCATAATGTCTGCAACCTTGTACTCCAGTCCTGTAGGTATAAAGGCCAGCATTCCATTAGCTTTCTTGATTATTTTCTGCACCTATTTGTTCTATTTTAAACATCTATGCACCTGAACACCTAAGTCTCTTTGGAGGTCCAATGCATTTATCTTCACACCATCTAGAAAGTATCTTGATCTATTCCTTTTCGTTCCAAAATATATAACCTCACACTTGCTTACTTTGAACTGCACCTGCCACAGTTTTGCCCATTTGCTTAGTCTATCAATATTCCTTTGTAATTTTATGCTGTCATCGACACTGTCTGCAATGCCACCTGACTTTGTGTTATCAGAAAATTTGCATGTATGGCTTTCAATGCCATTATCCAAGTCACTGATAAATAATGTGAACGATTGAGGTCGTACACAGATCCTGTTGGACATCTTCAAGGATGAGATAGATTTTTTTCAATCAACAAGGAAATCAAGAGTTATGGGGAAAAGGCAGGAATATGGAGTTGTGGATTATCCGATCAGCCATGATCTCATTGAATGGTAGAGCAGCCTTAATGGCTCAAATTACATACCTCTGCTCTTATGTCTTACAATCTTATGGCTAACGTTCTTGTGGAGTTACTGCAAAAAAGCACATTGCTACTCTGAATGGGAAACTAGAAATACCTCATCACCATTAAGGGCATTGTTTGTCACAGATTCATACATTTATTATGGCTCCATTGATTCCTTCTGTGAGTTGGATGATGGGAAACTGCAAGATATTTCTTGCCCAGTTATGTTCACTTTTGTCTACTTCTCGAATTAGCGCAGCTTAGTTTGAACGAAACTCCTAGAATGGATAACCTTGAGGAAAGTTGCAACCGTTTGTAAAAAAAAAATCCTCCTGCGGAGAAAATAACCTCAGTGTTTGACAAGTGCCATTAAATCTCATTTCCTTCCAGTGATCACAAAGATTTCTTTTCAACAGAAACAAAAGCTTTCCAAAAATAAATTGCAATTATTCCGTTCAATGGCTCAATGCTATGTGTTGCTGAATAGAACAGATGAAAGAGCACCTCGAGGAGCTGTGAAGCACATCCGCCCCGTCCATGTAAATAATGTCTCAAAAATAGAACTTTGCTTACATCAATCACTGTGCAGTGAAACAAGATAGCACATTGCATTCTTGTTGGTATATCACATTTTGGCACTGAAAATTATCACATCTGGTACTCAGAACAAATTCTCACAATGGATTTGCATCAAACAATTTTAAGAATGACAGTATTTGATGAATTTTTGTAGTATTGGGAGAATATAATGTCATGGTGATTTCCAGCTCACAACCTCATTGATTTAGCAGGGGAACTGAAGGAGAAATGGAAAGAAAATTAGACATAACTCAGTTCGACAGAGTTATAGTTTGGTTTGATATCTGTGTTAGGCCTGGGACTGGGTATTTGAAGCTCCAGTCTGAAGCAGGAAGGAACTTCAATACTCTATTAACTGGGCTGTCGGTAGAGTAAATGTTTTGACCACAGTGATTTGCTGGACATACATTTCATTTCGGTACTGACACCTGATAATGGTTGAAAGCTTGTCAAATCTATGCACAGGAGCACATTTAAAAGGTTCATAACATTTGACAGTAAATATATTATACCTTTGAAAGATTCCTCTGGGAGACTTTGTTTGATTTCATGTTTTCATCTGAAATTCAGTTTTCGTTGACTTTAGTGCCAGGCAGAATTATTAGTAACTTGAATTTGTGATGCCAGTTTTGGAGAAATAGATACCAACAGAGGGAATTTCTGTATATCAGTCAGCCCAAGAAGTCTTTTGTACCTTCCTGTCATCTCCTATGTCCACATACTACTCAAGAGGCAACATTTCCAGTCAATTTGCTTCTGACCATTGATGTCAGAGGAAATCCACCTGAGGGTGACAAAGGGAGCTTGTCTGCTCCCAATCTGGATCAGCAGGAGGGAAGAAACTGATAATCTCTGCCATCAGCTGCAAGGATACCAGCTGCTAACAGGAAGTACAGAGTTTGCAAACATGCAAGCCAGTTGTAGCCTGAAGCCCGACTGGATCGGAAAAAAAATGATCCTTGTAAGTATCTGATGTAGCAACAACTCGATCTTGGCGGCCATCAAATCTGCAGATTACTGCCTGCATGGAAGAATCTCTTTCTCTGCATCTTGAATTGCTGTTTTTTTTAAAAAATTCCACCCCCCTACCAACCTGATAAAAGTTGTTGATGACTTGAAGTTCCTATTTATGTTCTCTTGAAGCTTTCTAAATGTTTTGGCCCTCCACGTGTCTTTAAAGTTGTCTTACATGCAAATTTGATCTGCACCCAATGGAGCTTACATCTGCAGGTTTAATAGTTCAGCCATACTCCGTCCCCACGTGTATATTCTCTCAATATTCCCTGAGCAGTCTCACTCCTCCTATTACCCATTTAATACCAACATTCCCTTTGAAGACCTTTTGTATAGACACATGAACAGAAAAGGTTTAGAGAGATGTAGGCCAAATGCAAGCAACTGGGACTAGATTACTTTTGGAAACTTGGTCAGCATGGATGTGTTGGACCGAAGGGCCTGTTTCTATGCTGTATGACTCTATGACTCTATCTTAAGTCCACAGCTGCTTCAAGAAGACCATCATCATCCTAGTGACAAAGAAAAATCATGCAGCGTGATGACTACAGCCCAGTGGCTCTGACCTCCATCACTATGAAGTACTTCGGGAGGTTAGTCATGGCTCACATCAACTCCAGCCTACCAAGTTGCCTTGATCCTTTGTAATGCACCTAAAGCCTAACAGGTCTACAGCAGATGCCATCTCCCTGGCCCTACGCTCATCCCTGGAACACCTGGATAACAAGGATACCTACTTCAGGCTCCTACTTGTTGACTACAGTTCCACCTTCAACACAGTAATTTCAAACAAACTCATCTCTAAGCGCCGAGACCTATGTCTCAGCTGCTCCATCTGAAACTGGATCCTCGACTTCCTCGCCCATTGATCACAATCAGTAAGAATAGGTGATAACACCTCCTCCACCATAATCCTCAGCACCAATGCCCAGCAAGGCTGCATAATCAGCCCCCTACTGTATCCTTATACACTCACGACTGTGTGGCCAAATTCCACCCCACTCTATTTACAGGTTTGCTAATGACACCAATATTGTTGGTCAGATCACAAACAACGATGAGACAGAATACTGGAAAGAGATTGAGTGCTTAGTGGCATGGCATTAGGACAACAATTTGTCCATGAACGTCAGCAAAATGAAAGAGCTGGTCATTGACTTCAGGAAGTAGATTGGAGGACACGATCCCATCTGCACCAATGGTGCTGAGGTGGAGATTGTCAAGAGTGGCAAGTTCCTGGGAGTTATGATCGCGAACAATCTGTCCTGGTCCACCAACCCACGTTGACACAACAGTCAAGAAAGCACAACATTATCTCTACTTCTTCAGGAGACTAAGGAAATTCAGTGTGTCCACAAGGACTCTTACCAACTTTTATAGATGCACCATAGAAAGTACCCTATTTGGATGAATTGCAGCTTGGTATGGCAACTGATCCTGCCAAGACTGCAAGAAACTAGAGAGTCGTTAACACAGTCCAGTCCATCACGCAAACCAGCTTTCCATCCATTGCCTCATTCTGTATATCCCACTGCCTTGGGAAAGCAAGCAATGTAATCAAAGACCCCTCCCAACCCAGTTATACTCTCTTCCATCCTCTTCTGAAGAGCAGTAGACATAAAAGTTTGAATACACATATAAACAGTTTCATGAGCAGCTTCTGCCCACTGCTGTCAGCCTTTTGAACAGACGTCTCAATTGTTAAATCTGAACTTTCTCTCTGCACCTTTTTTGCGGCTATAACACTGTATTCTGCACTCTGCTCTGCTACCCTGATACATTTTGTAAGATATAGCACACAAATATCTCAGCATGACAATCAATCAATCAACATCCAGTCTCTTCTCATAGTCTCTTTGCCTCTCTTATTTCTGTTTCCATTTCTACAGAGAACTTGTTATCATCAGTCTGGTTCTCACTCGCACTATCGCTCTGATATATGCCCTCTTCTTCTGCTTCATCTTACTCTCCCTCCCTTTCATTATCCAGAGAGCTCTGACTTTCCCTGCGTTCCCACTTGTGGCAGTGTACTTTAATTTTATCTGAGCCATCTCCTTTTTAGTGCCGTCATTGTTGCTTTTTTCCTGCCATTTTTATTCTTGCCATTATAATTGCCATTCTTTCCATTATTATTCACAAAAACAAATTAATGTTTTCTGATTCGCCAAAACATTTGTGTAGCAGGGCTCAATTGTTCTAGAAAGGACACAAAGTATAACAACCGCACTCCATGTGGTACCTGGTGAATTAAAGCTGAAAAAGAGTTGTATTGAATTTGAAACGTTCACTCTGCTTCTGTCTCCACAGATGCTGCCAGATCTGCTGAGTTTCTCCAGCATTCTCTGATTTTACTTTAAACTTGTGCCCTGATTCTCAACCCGTTTTCAAACAGGAACAGTTTGTCTCTGTCTGCCCTGTCCAGGTGGTGACGGTGGTGGTGAACTGCCTTCTCAAACCACTAGGCTGTTAGGAGGGAAGTGCCAGGATTTTGACCCAGTGACAATGAATGAACAGCAACATACTTTTAAGTCAGAGTGGTATGTGCCTTGAAGGAGATCCTATAGTTAGTGTCATTAAAATATTTATATTTAGTTAAGAAAGGCCATAAAGAATAGGAACATGCGTAGGCCATGTGACACCTCAAGCCTGCCATTCCCATCAATAGCATCATGACTAATCCGACATTCCTCATGTCGACTTTCCTGTTGTTTGCCCCAAAATCCTTGATTCCATACTGATCAATAGTCTATCTGTCTCAGCTTTAAATACCCACAAAGACTCGAAACTCACAGCTCTCTGTCATAAAGAATTCCAAAGACTGTCAACACTCTAAGAGAAGAAATTTCTTCTCATCTCAGTCTTAAATGTTGCCCCTTTAATCTGAGATGATGTTCTCTGGTTATAAACTCTCCCATGAGGCAAAACTTCCTCTCAGCATTTACCATGCCAAGGCCCTTAAGAATCCCTTCTTCCAATGAGATAATTTACACTTAGTTTGTTGAGGAGGATTGGTTGTTTTCTGTCTTGTTGGAAACAATGATTTTGCCTGGCACTTGTGTGGCAAAAAAAATAGTGCTTGCCAATTATCGAAACATGAATGTTCCCTCAACCTTGCTGCGCACAGGCATTGATTGCTTCATTTTTTGAGGAGTTGTAATTGAGAATGGACACCATGCAATAGTTAGTAAATGTTCCCAGTTCTGACCTTACTGTGGAGAGGACGTCATGGTTGAAGCAGGTGAAGATGTTTGGGCCTAGGATGCTATCCTGAGGAACACCTGCAGAAATGTCATAAGGCTGAGACTACTCATTTCGACCACAACTATCTTCCTTTCAATTAGCTATGACTCCAAGCAGTGGAAAAAATTCCTTCTGATCCTTACTGATTCTGTCTTTGCTAGCGTCCATCGATGCTGTACTTGGTCACATGCTGTCTTGATATCAAGGACAGTCAATGTCACATAGTCTCCATACAAGATGTCACAGAAATGCTTAATATGCAAGATAAGGGCTCATAGAATTGGATATAGTTTATTAGCAAGAGTTGATGCTTGATTAAATAAGAAGAAACAAAGTATATCAATAGATGAACAAAAAACCAAAAGAACTGCGGATGCTGTAAATCAGGAACAGAAACAAAGTTGCTGGAAAAGCTCAGCAGGTCTGGCAGCATCTGTGGAGGAGAAAACAGAGTTAACGTTTCGGGTCC
>JAHRHZ010000049.1:25624808-25649219 GCA_024137785.1 Ginglymostoma cirratum
ACGGATAGGTGAAGATTTGCCACATTGGCAAGCTATAATGAGTTGAGTGTTTCGAGGATCAGCTATTTATAATCAATATTAATGACTTATTCGAATATACCCAGAGTAATGTATCCAAATTTGATGACAACTCCAGATTGTGTGTAAATGTAGCTGTGAGGAGATCACAAAGAGACTGCAAAGGGATCTAGGCTTTGGTGAGACTATACTTAAGTGGTGTTTTAATCTCTATACTAAAGGAAGGTGTTTTTGCCTTGAAGATAGTACCATCAATTTACTAGATTGGTTCCTAGGGTGACAAGGTTGTCCTATGATAAGAATCTACATAATTAGATCTGTACCTTTTGAAGTTTAGAAGAACGAGAGCTGATCTTATTGAAACCTACAAAATTCTGAGGGGCCCTCCACTGAGTGGGCGAGAGTTGCATGGGTAAACCAATTCTGAGGAAGGGTCATTGGATCTAAAATGATAACTCTGATTTTCTCTTTTCAGATGCTGCCTGACCTGCTGAGCTTTTCCAGCGACTTCTGTTTTTGTTTCTGATTTATTCTTTTTTTATTTGAAGGAAACAATGTCTGATTGTCCCCTTAAGGCTTAAACGGTGAATTTGGAATCTCACTAATGAATGGTGGCTACCTTACCTTTACAAATTTATATCTTACTAACAGCTAAACGCATTTCATTTCCAACCTCTACTCAGTTCTGAATTAGACATATGAAACTCAAAATGTTAACTGTATTCCTCCGTCCACAGATACTGCCAGACCTGCTAATTTTTGCAGCACGCCCTGCTTTGCCTCATTTCCACACAGTTCCCAATTCTTCTCTCCATCCCTGAGAAACTAGATGGTGTCAATTTCCGACATGAAACTCTGGGTGGATTTTGGGTGACAGCACCTCACTGCTTGTTTCTCCAGGCCTTCATCCAACTCCAGTTTCACCAAAATGTCTCTGCTTGCTCCATGGACACCATCCTCCTCCATCCTCCTTCCACTCCAGTTGGCATTGCCATCACTTTCATCCTCCTTCTACTCCAGGTGCCTCACCACATCATCATGACGGCTTTTGGACCAACTCACATCATTTCAACCTATTAAGACATGACTTTGCACCTCATGGACACTTACAACTTGCTTGTTTCTTCCAGGTCCTATGCATGCAGGTATGCACATACAACTCATGTATATACACAAGATTCGTCTTATGGAATTAGCTTAATTCCTTAGAGCTACGTCTCACTTTGCACTTACTTAGATGCTGCCAACATCCATAGTTAGCATTGTATTTTTAGTGCATTTGGAGAGGCAGCACCCTTCATGTTTCAGAGCACAGACCAGTCAAGGAATTGGATATGCTGCTGGATAGGACAATGTTACATTAATGCCATATCTACAATATATGCCTACAGCTTAAGCACATACAAAATCAAATAAGTGCAGAATTAAACATTTTGGCCCCTCATGCTGGTTCTGCCATGGTTGATCTGTTTGTGTTTTGAATTCTCTATTCACTTTGACCACTGATAACACTTGATTCTCTGTCTATTAAGAATCTGTCCAACTCGTTCTTCAAAATATTCCAACAACCTGCCTCCAATGCCTTTTGAGACAAACATACTGCATATGCTTCAACCAAATGTCCATTTGAGAAAGTCACACAAAATCAATCATTCACGGGGTCGAGGGAGAACATGGTTAGTCTGCGGTACTACCACTGTCAGTCAAGGGGTTCATCCAATTCCAGTCCAGAAGCTTGGCCATGGTTAGTCCTGTAGGTCAGGTATAGGGATTGTAAATACATTGATCAAAGCAATATGGAGACATCAGTCCAGAACGGTCCATTTTTTTCTACAATGAAACAAAGAGAGGGACTGAGAATGATGAAATTGAATAGACAAGCAGGTAGTGTTGGTGAACGAGGCAATGTGGTGAAGTGTCTTCAGGGAGTGAGTAGGGAGTGTAGAGTACAGGAAGGATTAGTAGTGTGAGAGGATGAGATAATGGTTAGGGGTAACTGGCATGTTGCCCTTCATACAAAGAGGATTTGAATACAGAAGCAGGGATGTCTTGGTGAGACCACACCTGGAACATTGGCTATGGCTGGAATGAAACAAAGATTTACCAGACCAATCCCTGCGATGGCAAGATTGAAGCCTGAAAAGAGACTGAATCAGTTGGGTCTATAGTCACTGGAGTTTCAAAAAATTAGAGGGAATCTCATGGGAACCTTGAGAATTCTAACAGGGTAATTGCAGTAACAATAATAATTGCAGTAAGCCCAGGTCCAGGGGTGACAGTTTCAGGATACGGGGTAAGTCCTTTAAGACCCTTGACAGATTGTACTATAAGTCCCCCAATAGTAAGAAAGAAATTGAGAAACAAATATGTAGGGAGACCTCAGATATATGTAAGCATAATAAGGTTATAATAATGGGGGTTTTTAATTTTCCAAACATTGACGGGGGCTACCACAGTGTTAAAGGTTTGGATGGTGAAGAATTTGTCAAATGTGTTCAGGAAACTTTTCTTTCTCAAAATGTGGATGCTCTCACAAGAGAAGGAGCACAAATAGACATTTTGGGCAAGAAGACAGGGCAAATGACTAAAGTAAGAGTGGGGAACACTTTGAGTCTAGTGATCATAATTCTATTAGTTTCAAAATGGTTATGGAAAAGGATAAGCCTTCTGTAAAATTTAAAGATTTTGATTGGAATAAGGCAAATTTTAATGGTATGAGACAAGAAGGTTGATTGGAGTAGACTGTTTGCAAGTAAAAGGATGTTTGACAAGTGGGAAGATTTCAAGAGTGTGATGATGAGAGTTCAGAGGCATTATGTTCCTATCAAGGTGAAAGATAAAGCTGGTAAGATTAAGGAACAATGGATGAATAAAGATATAGAGGTTCTAGTCAAGAATAAAGAGAATCTTATTTTAGATATAGACAACTTGGTTCAATCTCATAGTCAATATAAAGTGTGTAGGGACATTCTTAAAAAAGAAATCAGGAAGGCAAAGAGGGGCTATGAGATAGCATTGGCAGATAAGGTTAAGGATTTTACAAAGAGATTTTACAAATACATTAAGAGCAAGAGGGTAACTAGAGAGAGGGTAGGGCCCCGTTGTGTTGTACCCCAAGAGATGGGAGGGCTACTAAATGAATATGTCACATCAGTTTTTACTGTGGAGAAAGAAACTGAGGCTAGAGAACACAGAGAAATAAACTTTGATGTTTTACCAACAGTTAACATTACAGAAGAGGACGTTCAGGAGTCTTAGAGAATATAAAGGTGGATAAATTTTCGGGACCTGATCTAATGTATGCCAGAACGTTGTAGGAAGTAAGGGAGGAAATTGTGAGACCTTTTGCATTAATATTTGCATCATCTATAACTACGGCTGAAGTGCCGTAACTGGAGGGTGACTAATGTTGTACCTTTGTTTAAGAAATGTTATGAGGAGAAACCGGGGAACAGCAGGCCTGCGAGTCTGACTTCGGTTGTGGATAAATTGTTGGAGGTGACTTTAAAAGATTGGATTTATGGACATTTAGAAAGGCAAAAATTGAACAGGGATAGTCAGTATGGTTTTGTATGAGCAAAGTCATGTCTCTCAAACTTGATTGAGTTTTTTTGAGGAAGTTACCAAAAAGATTGATGAGGGCTGAACAGTAGATATTGTTTACTTGGACTTTAGTAAAGTCTACAACAAGGTTCTGCATGGTGGTCTAATTAGTAAAGTTAGGTCACACGGGATTCAGGGCAATCTTGGCACTTGGATATGTAATTGGCCAAATGGCAGGAGACAAAGAGTGGTGGTGGAAGCGTTTTTTTTTGGGATGGGGGCCTTTCACTGGCAGTGTTCTACAGGGATTCGTGTTGGGTTCTCTTTTGTTTGTCATTTATAAAAATGATATGTATGAGAATGTTGAAGGCATGTTTAGTAAGTTTTCAGATGATACCAAAATTGGTGGTGTTGTAGACACGAAGAAGGTTTTCTAAGATTAAAAAGGAACCTTGATCAAATGGGTCAATTAACTAAAAAATGGCAGATGGAGTTCTATCTAGATAGATGTGAGGTATTGCATTTTGGTACAGGTATTTCGGCTATAAGGCGTGTTTCATTAATGCAAATTGGCTATAATGCGATTGATGAATAGTGGACTCTATTTGGATAATGCAAACTTTCTGCTGCACAGGTATAGTGATTTTCTACAGCGATTTCTCTATAATGTGATTTTCTATGGTGATGTTCTATAGCGTAATTTTCTAGAGCATGATCTCACACAAGAACTCAACTCTCAAGTTATAGGAGAAACACTTGTACAACAAACAAGAATAGGGCTTACATAAATAATAATTTTATTAAAAAAGCTTGATTGATCACTATTACTATTTGTCAGTTGGATGTTATTTATTTCAGCAATACAAAGAGGTTTCATGTGCTTGCAGTTCCTTTCGTTGATACTTTAAATGGTCTGCATGATTGACACTTTTATAGGGCTATAGCAGAAACTTTTTTAAAAAGAAGTGGAAAGTTAATGAATGAATTACTGTGGTGTGAGACTAATTTAGGCAGCTATTTTAAATAACTAGCACGGGCTTGATTGACTGAATGGTCTCAGATGGTACCTTAAGATATTAGGATTCAGTGATTTGAGGATAACATGGTCCTTTCCCTGGACTAAATACCACCATAATGGGAAAATGTTGCTACACTCCACAGAACAAAGAGTGAAGGGCTGTAATAATGTTCCCAAAAACAATATTCATGCTGTTTTCTGGGTAACATCACTACTGAAGATCGTATTCTATAATACACAGATAGTTTGGAAACATTATAAAATCTCTCAAGTTGTATGTTTGACATGGAACAAATATTATACAAATGTGTAATAGTTATAAGTGTTGTGAGACATCCCAGAGTGCCACATACTGTGTTAAAACAGACTAATCCTGTTTGCATATCATGTAAGTTAATCTTGAGCTGTCATGTAATGTAGCTCCACAAATTTTATGAATAAAATATATTTTTGGAAACAAAAGAAAACAAAATCCACGTCATGCTCTCTTTTATTATTTGAAAGGCTCAAGAGATATACTAAAACTCATCCATAAAATGGGAAGAAAAGTTGACAACACAGTTAGCAGTCTCCAAGATTATGTGGAGCCCACTGCAGTGTTCATGGAGTTGTTGTTTTTGGGGTTTGTGCCACAGTTAGGCAGACGACGATTTATTGCAATCTAGTTTCTTGAGCTGGTTAAGAAGCAATAGTTTAGAAATTACACATTAGTCAGTTAGATAAAGAAAGTATATAACCATAATAATTGGGGATGGTTCACTGATACTACAGGACAAGAAGGCTGTCAGTGTGGAATGTTTTAGTCTCATTAAAGTGGTACAAATGACATCCTGCTCTCTAACTGAGGTGTTAGAGAACTCTTCCGGTGGTCTACCTCCTCTCCTGGTCCGTCTTCCATCGGTCTGGTGAAGAATTTCAACCCACCCTGTCTATATGTGATGCAAACTTTAAAGAATTATGTACCTGAGCACCAAGGTTCCTCTGTTCTACAACACCATCCAAGGCCCTACCATTATTTTTAACAAAGAAATGAATATGTGGGGTCTCAGGCAAGATTGCCCAATAAGGTTTGGCTGCAAGCTCACACATCTCTTATCCTTTTTTCACTATCTGGGGTTCTATGGTAAATCCTCAGCAGTATGATATTTCCATTTTTCTATTGTATTAACAAAACAGAGCCCAAACCTTGTTTCCCTCGCACACCTAGAAACTTTTCTCGTGTCTTCTTACGTGAAGGCACAACAAAAGTAAGTGCTTAATTGCCCTGCGATTTCCTTGTTCTCCATCATCAATTCTTCAATATTAGAATGTAATTGAACTACTTTCTCACTAATCTGTTCCTTTTTTACACAACGATAGGAGCTCTTATAGTCAACTTTAATGTTACATGCAAGTTTTTCCCATCTTAACAAACTCTTCGTTATCCTTGTTGAATTCAGAAACATTCCTACTCCTTGGAATTGATTTTTTTTAGTACAACTCCTTTTTGGATCTAATACGATCCTTAAATTCTTTTGTTAGGTATAGTCGGGTCACTTTTCCTGTAGAGTTTAATTGCATAAAAGGCCCCTCAGAATCTCATATGTTACAAAAGATCACCCCTCATTCTTCTAAACTCTAATGAAAAAAAGCCTGACCTGTTTAATCCTTCATGTCAACCCCTTCATCCCAGGAATCAGCCTCGTGAATCTCTTTCAAACTGCCTCTAATACCAGTTATCTTGTCTTAAATATACTGATTAGAACTGTTTACAACACTCCAGGTCTGGCCTTGCCAACATCTTGTACAGTTGTAACAAGACTTCCCTGTTTTGAAACTCCAACTTATTTGCAATAGGCCAAAATTCCGAATGTTACCTTAACTACATGTTACACCAACATGCTAATGTTTTGTGTTTTAGGCACAGCAATGTTCATATCATGATGCGTTGTAGGAGGATAAAGAAGAGGAGGCTCTCAGCAGGTGATCTTCCTAGAATTTTATAGTGTCACTTCCCTAATCTACATCAAAACCAGAAGCAATGTGTTTATAACCAGTGATTCGCTTAAAAGGTGATTGTAAAATTCTACGGCCATTTGTCCAAGAATACAAATCAGTAAGTAGGTTAAAAGGTCCTTTGCCACTCAATAAGACCATAGCTGATTTAATTTTAACTTGAACTCTACATTCCTGCCTTCTAACAATAACCTTTCACCTTCCTGCTTAATAAGTATCTATCTAACCTGGTGATATTATCACTATTTTGTTAAAACAGAGACCCAGGTAGTGTCTTGGGGAGTCAATACAGTGTGGAGCAGGAGGAACACAGCAGGTCAGGCGGCATCTGAGGAGCAGGAGAGTCAACGTTTCAGGTTTACACCCTTCATCAGGTCTGGAGAAGGGGAAGGGAGCTCAGATATAAATGTGAGGGTGGGGCTAGTGAAAGGTAAATTGGATGGTGATAGGTGGATACAGGTAGGGGGTAGGGCCCACATAAAAGTGGATCACTGAATTTCCTTTCCAAAATATATTGAGCTTCCAATAACACATTTTCTCTCCTTGAATTTATTCCTGTATTAAATAAAAACTTACTGACTTCTGGTTCTACAACAAAGAAAGTTGAAAATTGAAAATCTATATTTGGATGGATAAAAAAATGCGTGCCAAACAGCGTCACTGGTAAGATTTTTCAGAATGAAGGCTGCAGCTCCAAAATTCTCAACATTCTGGAAAATAAAATGGAACCTCTATTCTCAATATCCTTTTGCAATGCATTCAAAAATAATTAAATATATGACTCAGTGTAAATTTTACCTGTCCTGCAGCAACACTCACTCTTAATTATAAAGCACTTGTGTTGTCAGATTTTATATAGTTCAAATGATTTCTAATGAGTTTACTTCATAACGCCTTTTTTGTAAAAAAAAACTACCGTACAAATAGATCACTACAATACAACAATTAATGATCTACAATGAAGAGTTTCTTCTAAAGGTATACTGGATGTAAATGTAAAATCCATGCATTAAAAGCACAGAATAATGTTTCATGTTCATTCATCTTATATAGAATTAATGATCTGAAAGTAGTTGCAATTGCCTATCCAGTTATGGAAGTTATTTGTTTGCAGTTTTAGAAGTTGGATGTGCCATATGAAACATGAAACATATAATTACAACATATTAAGATTTCATTTTGGAATCAATAAAGATTCCATCTCACTTTCCAAAGCCAGGGGCAAAATCTAAATGTGGTGAGGCCTCCTTGCATCTGCTGCTGCAGTGCATTTTGTAGATGGTATGCATTTCTGCCACTATGTTTTAGTAGCAATGGGAATGAGTATTGTAGGTGGTGCCGATCAAGCTGGTTTGACCTGATGGTGTTAAGCTTCTTGAGTGTTGTTGGACAAACACGTATCTAGGCAACTGGTGAGTATTTCATCACACTCCTGACTTGTACCTGGTGGGCAGGCATGGGGGAGAGTGCAGGTGACTTACTCACCACAAAGTTCCTAACCTCTGATCAACTCTTGTAGCCACAGTATTTCTGTGGCAAGTCCAATTCATGTGTCTGGTCAATGCTAACCATCAGGATGATAAAAATGGTGGATTCAGTAGTAATGATACTATAGAAAGTCAAGGGGTGATGGTTAGATTCTTTCTTGTTGAAAGGTGGTCTTGAGTGACCCAGTGTGGTTGAATGTCACTCGTTATTTATTAGCCAAAGCCTGTGTTGCGTAGGTCTTGCTGCATTTGAACACAGATTACAGGAAAGTGGAGTTGAGTCCAGGATAAGATTGACCATGACTACGTTAAATGGTGGAGTGGGCTGAAAGGGTTGAATTGCCTACTCCCAGTCTTAATTCCAATGTTCATATGTTCAGTATCTAAGCTGTTGTGAATGGTGCTGAGCATTATGTCAGCATTGCAAACATCCCCACTTCTGACCTTGTCTTGAAGAGAATGTCATTGATGACGCAGCTGAAGGTGGTTGGGCCTGGGGCATCACCCTGAAGAACTCCTGCAGAGATGTCCTGGAGCTGAGATTAATGACTTCCGATAGCCAGAGCTGTCTTCTTTTCTGCTATGTATGAATCCAACCAGACAGGAGGTTTATCCCGATTCCCACTGACTACCCTTTTAGCTAGGGCTCCTTCATGATGAGCAAATGCTTGCTTGTCATCAAGAGCAACCATTTGTCCTTACCTCTGGTGCTCAGCTCATTATTTGAACACCAAGGGTGTTGAATCGAGGTTGTAAAGAGGTCAGGAGCTGAGTGAACCTGGTGGGTCTGACTGAGATCTCCCTGTCCATGACCTGCCCCATCTTAAAATTGAGACCAGTAGGAAGCATCTTCATGTAGCCATGAAGCAGCCACTTAACGGCCTCGACTTGGACATTCGCAGATAGTGCACCATAGGTCTTACCTGTAAATCCTCCCCAGCCTCACCAACCTCTCCAAAGTTGAGGATAGGTTGGTTGTAGAGGTTGGGCAAGATGGAAATGCACCTGAGAAATTTACCTGCACACCAGCAAGTAAGGAACAGTTAAATTCTACCTTCTTTTTCAATAATTTCAAGGAGGTCCAGGGGCTATCTAGATTGTTATTCAAAAGAGGGGAGGCATGGTTCTAAATTGATTGATCTTCAAAACAGCAAACGCAGTCTCAATTAGAAGAATGTCTATCTTGTTCATTATTCTACTCTGTGATTCTGTATGCCACAGGCTAATTGCCAGAACTGATGTGAATAATAAAAAGCACCTCATTTCTAACATACAGATCAAGCTACCGTTCTTTTCAGAATGTTTTACACAATAAGGAAGCACACTGTGACAAGTGGTCTGTCCTCTGAGGAACAATCGAGCAGAAAACGGCAATATTCTCTGGCGATTACAAGAATGACAGGTGATGTCATTGATATGTGTAATATTCTTTCAGGCTATCTTCCCTGACTGAAGAGGTGCCCCAGGAGTTATGGTCACAGGATAAGTATCAACCACATACATCACAATTGAGGAGAAATTTCTGTGCTGAGGATTGTGAATCTTGGTTTTCTCTACAGCGTGGTGGAAGAAGAAAAGAAAGATTTTGATTTATATTGAGATTTGCATTATCAGTGGGCATACAAACCACCTTTCAATTAATAATGTACCTCTGAAGTTTTGTCGTGGTTATAATGCAGGAGATGTGGAAGTCACATTTACACACAACAAAATGCCTTAAGTAGTAATCGTAAAATAAGCTGATTATCTATATATTGTGATATTGATTAAGGAATAGGTATTGACCTGGATACCAGGGATAAATCTTCAAATAATGTCATGGGACCTGTTGTATCCTGCGGTTTAAAACGTTGAGGCCTTGACTCAATGCCTCATCTAAATGATAATACATCCAACAACACAGCACTCCCTCGGTATTCAGGCCTTTGAACATGGCTTAATGCCAGTACCTTGTGAATCAGAGGTGAGAACGCTACCAACAGTTCCAGGAACAACATAGTGGCATTGGGCAGTATCTTGTGTTGTCGCTAGCAGCAAAATATCCAGTATCATTGGATGACATGGTGTAAGAGGTAGGGAGAATCACCGAGGCGTAGAGCAGCACAGTGGCTCAGTGGTTAGCACTGCTGCTTCACTGTCTGTGTGGAGTTTGCACATTCTCACTGTGTCTCTGTGTGTTTCCTCCGGGTGCTCTGGTTCCCTCCCACATTCCAAAGATGTGCAGGTTGGGTGGATTGGCCATGCTAAATTGTCCATAGTGTCCAGGGATATGTAAGTTGGGTGGATTAGCCATGGGAGATACAGAGATAGGGTAGATGGATGGGTGTGGACTCAATGGGCCGAATGACCTGCTTCCACACTGTAAAGATTCCATTGCAGTGTCGCCAAGTTGAAAGTCTGTTTAGCCAAAGGTGGAACAGTCAATTTGACAATTACGCCTAAAGGGCTGAGTCAATGGCGTCACCAGTGGCGAGCTGGATGTTAAGTTGAGGACATTAGGAAGGAGCTGGGAACATGTCAGTGATATTGTTTGTGGAACACTGTTGGTTGGTAATTCCAGGATCACAGGCAAAAAGTGGATGGTCTCATTGTGGGTGCGGTGGCCTCTAAAAGATCCTAAAGATGGCTTCAGTACTGGGGAGAACTAAAGGTCAGGATAGCATGAGGCTGGTAATGTATGTGGGCTCAGGGTGGAGTGCAGGAATGTGGATAATTATTATTGAGATCTAATGTTATGGAGAAAGAAGCTCAAGCACGACAGAGCGAAGGTTGATATAAACATGAGGGTCATTGAATTTAACGAGGGTGAGGGAGAAGTTGATAAGAAATGGGGAGAATGAAAGGTGCTGAATTTTCTTCTGAAAGTAATATGCAGCATTTTATCTTGCTGTAACTCAAAACGTAGTTCCTAACTAAATAGTTGAAGATGAAGCTTTTTGTAGGTAGGAAGAGTCATTGATGTGCTCCACGGGCTGACTAATGGCAAAATGAGGCAACTGCATAAACATCCTCAAATGTGCTCTCATCTCTATGGAGAAGCAATACTCCTGCCCCAACACTCACGGCTCTCAAACCTTGAGATCCCAGTAAAGCTGGAAACTGTACTGAAATTTGAGATGAAGGTTATCTGCTGTTGTAGAAAGCAAGAATAAAGGGAGAGATGCAAGTAAAATGATGAGTGGCACAATTCCTACCATTTTTTAACAGAACACTTCATGAACACAAGGCTGGTATAGGTGAATCAGCATTCCTACTAGCTATGGTGCATCCAGCAAATAATGATGGCAACTGCAGTGTCCAGACAATCTAACTGATGCACTTGGCTTCCCGTTGAATGAATGCCTGTGCAAGGATATATTAAATATGGCACCTGGATCTTGGACCTTGCGAAATAACGGTGGAACGATTACATCTTGTACTCCCCTGCTACAAGATTTGCCATGATCCTTGTAAGTTTATACAATTGCAGCAAAAAGTTAACCCATCCTTAAGAGGCTGTGCCACTTATTTGTTTGACTGATAGCAAACCTGTACTACAGAAGAAACCATTCAACTCATTGTGCAAATTCATAATTGAGCTCAGAGAATGTTGGAGATTTAGGGAATTGTGGAATATATGGACAAAATGAAAAGTAGAGTCAAAAAAGAAAATCTGCGTCGATCATCCTGAATGACAGAACAAGTGTGAGGGGATGCATATCCCTGTTTTTTGTCCTTAATATTATTTGTTTGTGAAAAGTAAAAATCTGAGCCAGATTTCTCCACAATGTCACGATATTATTAATGCACTTTGCATAATTGATCAAATAAACTATTGATAATTTATGATCCAATTCTAGCTCCCAGTAATAAAATTACATTAATCTAAAGTTTTAGCAATATGTCTCTCTTATCAGGAACACCCAAGTATATAATAATTATACAAAGCATGATTTTTAAAAATCATTGCATTGTATAATTATCAATTATAAAATCATTTATGCAAGAATGCTTCCATTGTAATTTGGTCTCATCTGTATAAATTATTTTTGCCCCAAGCATCCATCCTTCCACACATTAAATAAATTGAAGTGCTGTAATCAGTTTGTCTAGCAGTTAAATAGGGACTTTCAAACTTCTACACTTTTGTCATTTGATTAAGTCAGGCAATTAAATTGAACTCATTAGTACATTCGGTTGCTATTCATCAAATGTGTGCAGTCCGTGAGATAAATTTAATGATTCCACTGAGACAGAACTTTAATTATTTTGTGAGAAACAAAGAGTTATTAATAGTAAGCAGAAATGTTAATAAATAGAAATCAAGTTGAGTTCAGATTTCTAATGGCTGTCATGTTAGTGATAATGGTCTAATAATCAATTGGTCATCAGAGGATTGATTAACTCCGTGGGCTGCTTTATTAAAAGCAGTAAAGCACATTGGACTGGATGTTCCCATATTTTGTCAAGTTTGTCAAGCTTCATGCAATGTTTCTTTCCATAAGACCTTGCAAAATGTCTCACTGTATTGTTCCAAACTCACCTCATTAACCACCTACTACACCTCCACAGTGCACCTCCTTTTCAATCCTATTCTCATATCCTACCACTTGCCCGAACAACTCACCGCTCACTGGCTGTAGTAGAATAGACTAGCATCCCTTCAACTCGTGTCATCTTTAAGCTAGGCTGAACACCCAGCTGAGTGTCAGCATTGCAGAGTTGCATTTCACTGGCAGTATAATAGGACAGCAGTCCCAAGCCTGGGCTATCATGCTCATAGCTAGCTTGGTTAACACTTTTTTGGCATACACAGCTCCACTTTCTTGTCCCTGCCACTACCTAACTACCAGGCCACAAAATTATACCTGTCCTTCACCACATCCCATCTGACCATCCCCTTGAAGTCACTGCGACTCTGACCCTGATGTCCACTGCAGACCAACATTGTCCAATTTGGGACAGTCAGAGATATGCAAGGACTAAAACATTTCCAAAGATGAGCTTTATTTACAGCCGGGAGAAAGGAAACACAAACAAAATGAATAGAGGCTGCAGTCCATCCTTGTAATAGAAATCAAATGCTAGTATGCTAATGAATGACCATTTTACAATGTACAATTGCCTCCTGAACCCAACCCTAACTGACTGAAACTGAATGTGCAATTGGTCCTGTCTGACTTGTAGCACCTGATGCAGCTATCATGGACAAGGAGAGCTTCCTGCAGTTCAATATTCTCATCTTCCTCCTCAGCAGGCTGCTTGCATTTCCCCAGTTCCTCATCATCCAGAATATTGCTTCGTTGTCTGCTCCAGTGGTGCACAGCACAGCGTTTTGGGATGATGCGGCACACTCTGTCCAATTATATTGCAGCACAACCCAGACCTGTACAAGCAGTAGAACTGTAACTTTATCAGCCCTGTTTTCCCCTCCACATACCTCCAGAAAGTAGTACATGTAATTACAGAAGACCTGCACATTAATGGCATGAAATCCCTTCCTGCTGATGAATTCGGCAGTGTTCTGATGTAGCTCTCTCAGTGCCATGTATGTGTAGTCAATGGCACCCTGAACCATCAGGACATATCTACATTCCCGAATCCTACTGCTTGGCTGCAGCACTGACCTTGTCATCAGGAATCATAATTAACTCATCCAGATAGCATCGCTCCCTGTCCTAAAGTGTGTGTGGCTTTCAGTGCTTGAATCATTGGGATCTCTGCTGGGGTAGTGGTGACCTGTACAAGAGGAACGATTACTGTGGCACACCATAAGTCACAGACCCCCAGTCCAAGAAACAACCTTCAAACATCACCCTCTTCCTCCTACCATCGAGCCAATTTTGAATCCAATTAGCTCGCTTTCCCTGGATCCCATGCGACCTAAGCTTCATGACTAGCCTGCTGTGCGGGACCTTGTCAAAGATCTTACTCATGTCCATGTAGACAACAACCACAGGCTACCTGATTGAAGGGAGCCAGTCACGTAGAGGCTCAAAACAGCTGTCATATTCACAGCCACCGGGAAAGGATGCCTCTTTCTCTCTCCCCCACTCCTCTGGGTCTCCAGCCCCAATCCAGCAGCATGCACTGCTCTGCCACAGAATTCCTAAACATACAGAGTCTGCATTGCTGTTACTCCTGCTCCTCTTCCATCAGCCTTCATCTCCGTGGCAATATCCGACCTCTGGCTGCATCCATGGGCTCCTGCAGGAGACTATGTTGGGAACATAAGGAACAGAACGGGTTCCTGGCTTAGAGAAAGGTCAGTGCTAGCATATCCTGCTGATGATTTTGCACACACTCCTCCACACCCTGAAATATGCAGCACACTGACAAGGAGGGCCATGTATGGAGTTCTCTTTGGGATGGTCACCTAATTAGCTGAGGTGCTGCCCCAGCTGAGTGAACAACACCCAGGTCAGTGGTACTGTAATGGGCTCTGAGGCTCAGACTGGGAGGGTGCAGTCAGACAGAGAGATACTGATAGGAGACTCAATTGTGCGGGGGACAGACAGGAGATTCTGTGGCTGCAGAAGAGACACCAGGCTGGTGCGTTGCCTCCAGGGTGCAAGGGTCAAGAATGTGTCTGAGTGGTTGCAGAACATTCTGAAAGGGGGAGGGTGAACAGCCAGAGGTCATTGTGCACATTGGTACAAATGACACAGGTAGACAAAGGGATGGGGTCCTATGAAATGAGTAAGAGAGTTAGGTAAGAAGTTAAAAAGCAGGACCTCCAGGGTAGTGATCTCTGGATTACTCCCAGTGCCATGTGTCAGTAAGGATAGAAATAGAAAGATAGGTCAGATGAATGTGTGGCTGAGGAGCTGGTGTAGGAGGCAGGGCTTTCAGTGCTTGGATCATTGGGATCTCTGCTGAGGTAGAGGTGACCTGTACAAGAGGGACAACTCCTACGGCACACCACTAGTCACAGGCCTCGAGTCTGAGAAACAACCTTCAACCACCACCCTCCACTTCCTACCATTGAGCCAATTTTGAATCCAGTTAGCTAGCTTTCCCTGGATTCCATGCTTTATTCATAAAAAAATCTTTATACATAAAAAACTTTATACATAGACATAGTCACAAGAACAGTTCGATTCTGCACAGTCTTTACATATGGAGAACAAACACTCCCAAGGCATTTCATACTTATACAAGACTATATTTACACACATTTGGGCACCGGAGGGTCTGATAACTGGACGGACCCCCATTGTACTTTTTCCAAAAGACCTCAGATGGTGGTCTTTCCCCCCCGTACCTTAGCAGCAGCTGCCCCAAACTTTAGTGTGTCCCTCAGCATGTAGTCCTGGACCTTAGAATGAACCAGTCTGTAACACCCAATTGGGGTCAATTCCTTGGTCTGGAAGACAACAAGTTTTGGGCAGACCAAAGAGTGTCTTTCATTGAGTTGATGGTCCTCTCGGCACAGTCGATGTTTGTCTCGATGGGCATCCCGGGGAACAGACCTAACAGCATAGAGTCCTGTATCACGGGGCTACTCAGGATGAACAGTGACAAAAACCACTGCGTCTGTCTCCAGACTTCCTATGCACAGGCACATTCCAATGTCTCTCGTTCTGCAGCCACATTGAGGGCAGCATGTGGTGACGCATAGAGTTTGGGCATGTATGAAGGATCTCACAGGTGGTGCCCTTCTCAGCACCAACCACGCAATGTCTTGGTGATTATTGGAAAGTTCTGGTGATGAGGCAATCTACAAAATGACTTTGACAGTCTGGTCATGGAACAACCTGACAGAATCCACGCTCTCCGTTTCCTGCAGAGTCTTGAGGATGCTATGTGCTGACCACTGCCTGATAGACTTGTGGCCAAAAGTGTTTTTCTTTGCAAATTTCTCCATAAAGGACAGGCGGAGCATTCTATGGCAACATGGCAAGTCCCATCCTTCACCACACCAGGGACGGGTAGAACCTCACTTAGTGTTTGTGTACTGAGGGTCTACACACAGCTTGATGCAGCTGCATGCAAAGGTGGCCATCAGTTTGAGGGTGGCATTGGGTATGTTCTGCCCTACCCCCTACCTCATCCAGAGCTTTGTACATGGTGTCCGTGTGGACATGGTCCATCTTAGATCGCTCCCATAAATGATGTGACAGCTGGAGGGAATGCTCCTAGAGGGCAGTATTCTACTCCATCGACCTGATTTGAAGTATCTGCTCCAACTCTTCTCCAGATGAGTTGAAAATTATGAATCCTAAAGAATATATGTAAGTAGTTTGAAAATAGTCTAACTATTAATGTCACGTTTATGAGTTTAATGAGTTTTACAGAATGTATATATACATGCTAAATGGAAATGCCATGATAACATTTCTGATTGAATTGGATGTTCATAATGTAAAAGGTAATTTTTTTAAATGAATCTACGTGTAATCTAATGAGTTGGATACAGCAAAGAGTTCACAAAATGGAGCTGTCTTGGACAATTCTGTATTTTCAACTGACCCTCACAATTTAAAGTGTTACATGTCAGAAGGTCTATATTTCTTATTGATTGTGCTTTATCATTCAGAGGATTTCAGATGAATTCCACTTCTTTTAAGGTGGTGGAAAATTAATTAATTTGTGTTTCATTTCTTACTTTAGGCTAAGCTGGTACCTAAGCACTTGACAGAACAGGAGGTGTTCACGTGGTAGTTTACCTGGCCTGGAGAATGCCATTTTGACTAGGGCAACTTCAGATATTGGTATCAGAGGTAAGTCAATAAACTGATGATGCTTGAACCATTATTCCTGGATTCCCTTTGTGACGACCTGACTTGTGCTTTATTTCTGCCCTCTGGTAGAAACCGCAGGGACCTTGACTGAAACAGAGGTGCGGATGAAACGGAGGTGCAGATGAAAAGGAGGTGTGGTTGAAACAGAGATGAGCACATCACAGCGATGTGATATTGGACCTACAGCAGAGGAGGGAGAGCAGTGCTCTGAGGGTCCACCTGCCTCTGGCAATGGGCCAGACAATAAATTCTCCACTTTAGATTTGTCTACAGTTGAGGAAAGTGCAGCAAGTGGTGAAGAAATTGCTGCAGTGGAAGGTCCCCTTACACCAGGTCTGCAGCTTTGTCTGCATAGGATTAGCCATCGCTGTGACAACAGTATCACATTGAACCCATGATAAAGGCCTTCAGGATGATGCGGGGCTCCTTCAGTTTATGCATACATTGCATTTAGATAGTAAGAAACCAGAAAACATTCAGCTTCATTCTTTCGGTCCACGAGAGCTACTGCAGACGGATCTAATGCAGTCCATCCAATCCCTGACAGGACTATTTGAACAGAGTCACAGGCATCTATTTATCATCTCCTGAAGCAGGACTCCGATTCACAGATGCAACAGACTGCGTCTCAAAGCGAATGTCTGACCTCTGAATGCAGTGTGACCAGCATTAATTTCCAATAGGAACTGCAGCAGCAGCAATATCTGATCTAAAGCATGCCTTTGTAGCCTTTGAGCAGATTCAGCCCTGAGCTTGCATTCAGGACTGAGGAAGAAGAGGAAGATGTAGGATGATCGAGGGTCCATATCAATACAGCATGCCACCTCATTATACTGCAGCAACCCATCCCCATTTGGATAGTGTTACGATGGGAGACATGTTGCCTATTTTCATGTGTCTTTTATGCTGAAAACCATTTTTAACTGTTCAATTAATATTGTAGTTTTTGGTCTCATGCTTCACTCTACAGAAGGTACCATTCGTTAAGGAATGTTTCAAAGATCTATAGTGTGTCATATCATTGCCATACTTGGTTTTTGTGCATTACCTGCTGTAACTGTAAAATCACTTTGCACTTTAAGCCATGACTACCCAAGTATTAAAAACATAACTTTGCACTCTATTCAATACGGTATAGTCTGTCCTTTTATGTAACATCTGTAATATCAAAGAATCAAAAACACACAGTATGGCTAATATGTGACACAACCTGACTATCTCTGAAAATGTTTTTATTTCCAAATAAAGTAATTTGTTTACATGTTTAGCAGCAATCTACATATCATTCATAGGATCTAGGAATCTACTTAACATCATAGCACGGAAGACATCACACGTGCCTGTTGATGGCGATATCTATGCTTAGGAATGTTGTCTAGTTCATGCTCAAAACTAGTTAGATAACTTCAACCAAAATGTTATGAATGGATTTGCCCAGAAGTCTCATAATACTGAAGTGGTCAAATCACTTCAAGCAAAAGTCAATATGAATATAAACAGTCTCAACTTTAATAGGAAACAAATTACCTTTAATACTAAACATACCATCTCCTACCTTTTTGGCCCCTTAAATTTACAATACTTCCTGTGTCTCTTGCAGATTTATGCAGTCCCTGTCTCTCTAGCTTCAGTTCTGGATCAGTGAAGCTGCTTTCTCTCTTTCACTCTCTCTCTCTGGATGGTCAGCTGGTCTCTGCCTCTTGCAATGTTTGTCTCCGCAGAAAACCTCCCGAAGATTCAAAAGATTGGTTTGCAGCTGAACCCTCTTTTAATGCCTTTTTGGGTAGTTTTCTGGAACTTTCTTTGGTGCTGGCCAATCAGAGAGACACAGTTAATAGTTTGAAACATTGCCATTCATTTGGATGGCTAGCTACTGTCTGTTTCTTTGTGTAGTAGTCCTGGTTCCTTTCTGTCTGGGCCCTCCTTTTTTTTGGTGAATATGTTGATGTGGTATGTCTAACCAATTGCCTTTTACCTTATGCTAATGTAAGTAACACCAAGCTACTGTGTTTGCACTGTGCCTGGTGTGTGGGTTTTTTGACTTCAGAGTTTTACTTGGCCAATGTACCCAGCATCCCTTGCTGTTTGGCCGAGTTTGCAATCTATCTGTGTTTTAGCAACCAGGAGGATGCTACAGGAGAATTCTGTAATGATGTGTTCAAAGTGAGACATAACACCATATTCAAGGTACACCCCAACAATTCACTGACAGACCTTTTTCACATCACTAAAGTTTTCACTTCAACCTTTTGTCAACATGTATTTGGAACAAACTATTGATAGTAATAAAAGTAATGCATTACATAGCACATCAATCATGCCACCTTACAAAGCACAAAGGAGCTCTTGAACAGCTGAAGGCCATTTAAGGGCAAAAATAAACTTATGTTCTTAAAATGCTACAAAATCCATGACAATTTCACTTTTCAAGCACACTTCCTACCATTTAAACAACTTTTAACTTTTTTTAACTGACCATTGAACTGTACACTTGCAATTATGACTTTTTAAACTTCTCTTAGACCACATCTAAAAACATGCAAAAAATTGACTAAAATTCACATTTTCAAGAGATTGAGCCAAAATTTGTGATTTCATATTAATTGATTGACAGCTCTTTAAATCTCTATAATCAGTCCAGGATTATAAATCCCCAATGTAGAAGCATTAAAATATCACACAGGTCGTTTTCATATGCACAATGTCAGAGGTAATCTCACAATATGGACAGAAAGAAAAATCTATCTTGTTGTAACAAGGCACTTAGATAAATTCAATATAATCGGGCAGAGTCAACATGGTTTTGTGAAAGGGAAATCATGTTTATTTTGTTAGTATCAATTGAAGAATGAATATGTCTCATGGATAAATAGAAAAGGGTACTGTAATGTGCAAAGCTTTTCAGAAGGCATTTGACAAAGAGTCTCATGAAAGGTTATTATGGAAAATAAAAGCTCATTATGTAGGGGTAGCGTTTTGGCATGGATGGAAGATTGGTTGGCTAACAAGAAATTGTGTCATGAACTGTGCATCATAAATTGGTCATTTTCAAGTAGGCACAATGTGGATTAATGCTGTGCCCTCAAGTACTTAAAAATTATATTAATGATTTAGATGAAGGGATCAAAGGTATAGTTGCTTAATTTACTGATGACACAAAAGGTATGAAGGAAAGTATGTTGTGAAGAGGACACATGGAGGCTTAAAAAGGAAATAAATAGTGTAGCTGAGTGACATGGATCTAGCAAGTGGAGGAAAATGTGGGAAAATATGAAATTGCCCATTGTGGCGGGAATTATAAAAAATAGTGAGAGATCGCAGAGCCCTGAGATGCAGCCAGACCTGGGTGTCTTTGCCTATGGGTTGCACATGATTGCTGTTCATGTCACATAAGTAATGAGGATCACAAATAAACTGTTACCATTTATTGTGCGGAGAACTGAAGTAGGGAGTGGCTATGCGTCAGTTATCAGGGAATTAATGATACCACATCTGGTGTGCTCTATATAGTATTGGTCTTCTTATTTAAAGAAGGGTGCAAATACATTCTGAGAAGTTCAGGCAAGATTTACCAGACTAATACCTTGAATAGGTGTGTTTTCTTATAAGTAACATGCTACCCTTTTACCCATTGGAGTTCAGAAAATGAACTGGCAACTCAATTGAAATGTATGAAATTCTGAAGGGGCTTGTCATAGTGGATGCAGAAAGGATGTTTTCTCTGCTGGAATCATCTAGAACAAAGGGTTGCTGTTTTAAAATCAGGGTTTGCCTCAGAGGCTTTGGAACTCTATTACTCAAAAGGTGGTGGTAGCAGAATCTTCAAATTTTATTTTGGAAAGGGTGACATGGATTCTTCATAAACAAAGGGATGAAAAGTCATCATGAGTAGCAGGTATGTGGGGTTGAGGTTACAGCCAGGTCAGCTTTGAGCTTCCTGAAAGGGGGACTAAGTGACTCACTTCTGCTCCTAATTTTTAATAATCTCTCTCTGTTCCAAAAGTAAGTTTAACTATTTACAATAACAATGGTTCATCAACAGTGCTATCAAGCAACATCTGCTCACCAGGTTTGTTTCTGCTAGGATCTCTCAGCTTGTTATAGGCCCACTTCAAACATGGACAACAGAGCAGAAAACATCCTGCTGGTTGCATTAATTCCTAGTGAGAAAGAAGATGGTGTTGTTTTTGGAGCTCAGTCATCTCAGCTCCAGGATGACTGTGCAGGAGTTCCTCAGGGAAGTGTCCTTGACCCAAATAACTTCAGTTGCCTTATCAATGATTTTCCTTCTATGATAATTTCACAAGTGGGATGTTTGCTGATGACAGCACAATGGTCAGATACTGAATAAACCCAGGCCCAAGTGCAGAAAGACACAGACATTTTCCAGGTCTGGGCTAACATGTGGCAAGTAACATTTGTGCTTTCCAAGTGTTAGGCATCTCCAACAAGAGAGAATCTCAGTGTATAGTACTGCACAGAGCTCTACCCAAATTTCATCCCAATCAGGGAACAGTCTTTGAGTTCTCCAGGAATTACAACATTGATACATAAAGATGAATAACAATCGAACAATTCAATTAATTAAATATGCAATTTTGAAAAATTGGCAGGCTTATTCTTCTTCTTAGGAGTTAGACTGGGAGGAATATAAACTGGTGAAGGAATGCCAAGAAAATGGTTTTTCAGTTGTATTGGCACTGTACAGAGGAAATAAGAAAAAATTCAAGAATCAACAGTGAAATTGAAAGATGATTTCTAATTACTGCAGGGTTATGATTTCTGAAATCTTTGCCCATCAATATGTGGGAAGGAGTTATTGGAGAGGAAGACATCTTGTGCCATATTTATTGACTTTTTATGAGACAATCTTCAGATTGCAAATAAACTGGAACTGCGAAGACTCACAATTTTAATTGTGATCCAGGGCTCTGGATGGTGTTGTTGAGCAGAGGGACCAAGGGGTTCAGATACATAATTCTTTGAAAGTTGCGTCGCAGTTGGTTAAGAAGGCATTTAGCACGCATGCCTTCATTGCTCAGGCCATTGAGTATAGGAATTGAGATGTCATGTTGAGTTTGTACAGGATGTTGATGAGGCATTATTAGGAGTACTGTGTACAGTTCTGGTTGCCCTGCTATAGGATGGTTATAATTAAATTGGAGAGGGTGCAGAAAAGATTTACCAGGATGTTACTGGGACTGGAGGGTTTGAGTTATAAGGAGAGGCTGGATAGGCTGGAACCTTTTTCACTGGAACATAGGACGTGAGGGGCAACCTTATGGAGATTTATGTAATCATGAGGGGCATAGATAAGCTGAATAGCAAAGGTCTTTTCCCTCGGTGAGGGGAGTTCAAACTAGGGAACATATTTTTAACATGAGAGGAGAAAGGCATCCACAGATGCTGTCAGACCTGCTGAGATTTTGCCCCAATTACTGTTTTTGTTCTGATTTTCAACATTTGCAATTTTTTTTTGATATAGTTGATGTTGTCTTTATGAGGATTCCAGGACACTTGATGAAGTGTCATTTAGCAAGCAACAACATGGAGGTGTATGTACTAAACGGGCGAACTGGAGCCTGGATGTGAAGCTGGCTGAATTATATGAAAAAGTAATAATGGACAGTTTTTTTTTAACTTGAAAGGATTACAAAGGTTCTCAGACTTCAATATTCAGACCACTTTTTTACAAAACAAGTAATGACTTAGGTTTGGGTGTCAAGGGTACTATTTCAAAATTTTCATATAACACAAAACTTGCAAGCATTGTAAATGATGTAGAATATTTTGAGAGACTAGAAGGGTGTAGAGATGTTGATGAAAGGTTGAACAGATGATGTGAAGAGTGCAGAAATGTTTGATACAATCTATTTTGGTAGGAAGAACAATAAGAGACAACAAAATATACAGTTCTAAAGGGGGTTCAGGAACTAAGAAACCTGAGAGTATTCATGCACAAATCATTGAAGGTGGAAGGGCAGTTTGTTTAAGGGGTTAATAAAAGCATGTGGAAGCTTGGGCTACATCATTACAGACGTAGAATACAAAAGTAAATACATTATGATGAACATTTATGAAACACTGATTCAGCATTGATCGAACTTTTTGAGGAGATGACAAAGATGATTGATGAGGGCAAAGTGGTTGATGTTCTATATGGACTTCAGCGAAGCCTTTGACAAGGGCCCTCATTGCAGACTGGTACAAAAGGTGAAGTCACATGGTCTCAGGCATAAGCTGGCAAGATGGATAAAGAACTGGCTTAGTCATAGGAGACAGAGGGTTTTCAGAATGGACGGCTGAGACTAGTGGTGTTCCACAGGAATCAGAGCTAGGACCTCTGCTGTTTGTGGTCTACATAACTGATTTGGAGGAAAACGTAGCTGGTCTAATTAGTAAGTTTGCAGATGATACAAAGATTGGTAGAGTTGTGGGTGGTGAGAATGATTGTCAGAGGATATAACAGGATATAGATCAGTTGGAAGCATGGGCAGAAAAATGGCAGATAGAGTTTAATCCCGACAAACGTGAGGTGATGCATTTTGGAAGGTCAAGCACAGGTGGAAATTACACAGTGAGTGATAGAACTATAAGGAGTATTGATATGCAAAGGGATCTGGGTGTGCAGGTCCACAGATCACTGAGGGTGGCAGCACAGACGGGTAAGGTAGTAAAGAAGGCTTATGGTATGCTTGCGTTTACTGGAAGGGGCGTTGAGTATAAGGATAGACAAGTTATGCTGCAGCTTTATAGGCTACACTTGGAATATTGCGTACAGTTCTGATCAACACACTACCAGAAGGATGTGGATGCTTTGGAGAGGGCACAGAAAAGATTTGCCAGGTTATTGCCTGGTATGGGGAATTTTAGCTACGAAGAAAAGTTGGATAGTCCGGGTTTGTTTTCACTGGAACACAGGAGGTTGAGGAGTGACCTAGTAGAAATTTGTAAGATTATGAATGGCATGGATAGAGTGGAAAGTATGAGGCTTTTTCCCAGGATGGAGGTGTCAATTACTAGGGGACACTGGTTCAAGGTGCACGGGGGAAATTTAAAAGAGTTGTGCAAGGTAAGTTTCTCACACAAAGGATGGTGAGCGCCTGGAATGCACTGCCGGAGGAGATGATGGAAGCAGACACAATAGCTACATTCAAGAAACACCTGGACAAATACATGAATAGGAATGGAATAGAGGGATACGGATCCTGTAAGTTTTAGTATGGAAGGGCAAAATGCACAGGCTTAGAGGGTCGAAGGGCCTGTTCCTGTGCTGTACTGTTCTTTGTTCTTTGCTGTTAGCCTCAACTGGAATTATAGCCAATTCTGGACACTATAGAGATGGGGATAACAAGCATGGGGCTGGATGAACACAGCAGGTCAAGCAGCATCATAGGAGCAGGAAAACTTGACGTTTCGGGCCTAAACCCTTCATCAGAAATGGGGGAGGGGAAGAGGGTTCTGAAATAAATAGGGAGAGAGGGGGAGGCGGATAGAGGATGGATAGAGGAGAGGATAGGTGGAGAGGAGGCAGACAAGTCGAAGAGGCGGGGATGGAGCCAGTAAAGGTGAGTGTAGGTAGGGGGTAGGGAGGAGATAGGTCAGTCCAGGAAGGACGGACAGGTCA
>JAHRHZ010000049.1:25649619-25703160 GCA_024137785.1 Ginglymostoma cirratum
CCCCCCTACCTACACTCACCTTTACTGGCTCCATCCCCGCCTCTTCGACTTGTCTGCCTCCTCTCCACCTATCCTCTCCTCTATCCATCCTCTATCCGCCTCCCCCTCTCTCCCTATTTATTTCAGAACCCTCTTCCCCTCCCCCATTTCTGATGAAGGGTTTAGGCCCGAAACGTCAAGTTTTCCTGCTCCTATGATGCTGCTTGACCTGCTGTGTTCATCCAGCCCCATGCTTGTTATCTCGGATTCTCCAGCATCTGCAGTACCTTTTTATCACTATAGAGATGGGGCTTGATTATCATGCGGGTAACCCTCTGAGGTATGCTGTGATTGAACCGTGACCTCAGAACTCTGTTAGCATGTTGGAATTGTATAGTTCAGAGCATAGAACACTTTAAGCTTACTGTCAAGTATATATTGTTTTAAATTAGCCGGGAAATCTACCCTGAGTCTTTGTGAAGAACAGAAGGACCAGCATTAAAATAAAATCTACACTTTAGGATAGATGTCAAGGCTTCTGAGAAGGACCAGAATGGGATTAATGAGAATGCTTGCAGGTTTGAGAGTGGATAGCTGTGTGGATTGTTTGAATAAACTGAACTTTCTTCTGAAGGATGCATTTGAGAGAAAATTTGACAAATGTGTTCAAAATCATGAAAGATCATGACAGTCTAGATGAGAGAAGCTATTACAATTGGCTGGAGGATCAAGAGCCATAAAACATGGATTTAAGATAATTGGAAGAAAAATTAGAGATAGCATGATTACAAACTTTTTTTAATACAACAAGTGTTTCTGAGTTGGAATGAGTTGCTGATAAGAATTGGTGAAATCAGATTCAAAGTTTTAAAAAGGTGTTGAATAAGCAACAGAAGGAAATAATGTAAGGCTACAGGGAAAGTGCTGGTGAGTAGGACTAGTTAAATTGCTGTTATTGAGTGCAGGTAAGGACATGATGGATTGAATCACTTCCTTGTATGCTGTAGCATATGATTCTATGAAAAATGATCAACTTATGATTACAAGTAATTCTACGTTGGACATCATTAAATTTTAAATAATTCACAAAGTGAAGGCATATTTTGTACTGTCCTCAGTTTACTCTGAGCCTTTATTTAAATTATTCCCAAAGATAGTGCACCATCTTACATACACTGCCGTTGTTGTTGGGACTTGAAATTATTTTGCTCCTCTGTGACTTAATTAGCCATACTTCAAAAACACTGCATCGTATAAAATTAATTGCCTGAATTGGGAAGGCATCTCTTGCCTCTCTCTGAAGTGATTTAGAGTCTGAATTGGTTCACGTTCAGTGCTAATGACAGAAAAGTTGAATATTTGTGTCTCTCACTGTCAACAACCTACAATTCTTTGGTGGTGTCAGACTAATGAACGAGCTCATGATAATAAATTAGTGTGTGTTTTATAGCCTTGAATAACTTTGCTCTATTCAGAAACCATTTTTCTTTCACATTTTCAATTTTCCCTCTTCTCCTGAAAGCACAAATTCTCCACTGGATGTAATTGTTTGTCTCTCATATTTTTCTAAATATTTGTGTTTGATAATTTACATGGTAGACATATTCAATTTTCAATCGATTAATGGATCTGCTGATGTATATAACTGGCAAGTGAAATTGCTAGTGACAGCGCAAACTCAAAGCAACCAAATAATTGTTCAAAAACATTAGTACGCAGCCATTGGCAATACAAATGAGTGACTAACTTGTATGATACCTTTGTGTTAAATAATGCA
The DNA here is from genome assembly GCA_024137785.1 of Ginglymostoma cirratum. Lineage (NCBI taxonomy): Eukaryota > Metazoa > Chordata > Chondrichthyes > Orectolobiformes > Ginglymostomatidae > Ginglymostoma > Ginglymostoma cirratum. The sequence continues at coordinate 25,651,376 of JAHRHZ010000049.1, forward strand.
GTGCATTCAAATTTAGCTTTCTAACCTCATTTCATCTCTGGATTTTGTTTTTAGATTCACAGACTCAGATATTGACAGCACAGAAGGAGGTCATTTTGCCCATCATGGTCATGACAGACAACAAGGCTCTAATCACATTAAGAGATAACAGGAACTGCCGATGCTGGAGAACCTGAGATAACAAGGTGTAGAGCTGGATGAACACAGCAGGCCAGGCAGCATCAGAGGAGCAGGAAGGCTGACGTTTTGGGTTTGGACCCTTCTTCAGAAATGGGGGAGGGGAAGGGGATTCTGAAATAAATAGAGAGGGAAGGGGAGGCGGATGGAAGATTGATAAAGGAATGGATAGGTGGAGAGGAGGCAGGGATGGAGCCAGTAAAGGTGAGTGTAGGTGGGAAGTTAGGGTGGGGTAGGTCAGTCCAGGGAGGACATACAGGTCAAGGGGGTGGGATGAGGTAGTAGGTAGGAGGTGGAGGTGGGGGTTGAGGTGGGAGAAAAGACAGACAGGTCAGTGGGGTGGGGATGGAGCCAGTAAAGGTGAGTGTAGGTGGGGAGTTAGGATGGGGGTTGGTCTGTCAAGGGAAAACGGACATTTCAAGGACGTGGGGATGAGGCTGTAGGTAGGAGTGCCTCCTTGACCTGTCCGTCTTCCCTGGACTGACCAACCCCGTCCTAACTCCCCACCTACACTCACCTTTACTGGCTCCATCCCTGCCTCCCTGACCTGTCTGTCTCTTCTCCCACCAATCCGCTCCTCTCACCTCAAACCCCACCTCCACCTCCTACCTAACAACCTCATCCCCACCTCCTTGACCTGTCAGTCTTCTCTTGACTGAACAACCCCCACCCTAACTCCCCATCTGCACTCACCTTTACTGGCTCCATCCCCACCCCCTTGACCTGTCCATCTCCTCTCCACCTATCTTCTCCTTTATCCATCTTCCATCCGCCTCCCACTCTCTCTCTATTTATTTCAGAATCTCCTTCTGCTCCCCCATTTCTGAAGAAGAGTTCAGACCCAAAACATCAGCTTTCCTGCTCCTCTGATGCTCCTTGGCCTGCTGTGTTCTTCCAGCTCTACACCTTGTTATCTCTAATCACATTAATCCCACTTTCCAGCTTTTGGCCCATTGCCCTGGAGGCTATGTCAATGCAAGTGATAATCTAAATACTGCATGAATGTGGCAAGAGTTTGTGACTCAACCAAACTTTAAGGCAGTGACTTCTAGATTCCCTCTACTCTCTGAGTGGAAACAAATTTACCTCATCTCTCCTTTTCGCTTTTTACCTCTTGTTCAGATATGCTTTGTTGGACTTCTTACCATACTCAGCCACGCATCTTACCATAGCAATGTTGCAGCTCAAGATGTTTCTGAAAGGTGTCACAACAATTTATTAAAGTGACTTAGTTATCGTGTTACTCTCTGACATGGTCTGAAATATTAGAATTTTTAAGTATCTTTGTTTTATAATGAAGGCCAATCATTTGGCTTCTAATAAATCTTGTTGCAAGTGACAATTTTTTGGTTGTTAAGATATTCATTTATTTATCTGTGACTGTATTTTGAAATCAATTGGTTCAGATTAAGTTTTAGGTACAAAGCAACAAAGGACTATGATAATTATAAACCAATAACTGTCGAATTTATTCAGTAAGACAGAGAAAAGCTGTATGCAACTGTGTCTCTTTGACAATATCTGGCACTAATCATGGATAATAAATGCACTTTAAATTGCTAGCATTTTGTTTTGTAAACACAGCTTCCTTTATTTTTTCATGGAATCCTGTATTTTAATTCATGATGGATTTCAATTTCCATAATGGAATTGGACAGTTAACATGTTCAGATTACTTGAAGAATACAATGATATGGGGCAAGTTTGCCATAGTGTATAGTTGTATTGATTGCCAAGATATACTTGGCCAAATTTTTTTTGCAACAATTTTCAGGCGCAATATTGACTGTTAAGAAGCATTCAAGGGGAGCCAAAAATGCCCCACCTACAAGTTTACATGTGCTGATATCTCTAGCAGATCAAGAATGATGGTCCTAATCTTCTTTCCCTTCAATATCTTCTTCCTTCTACATTTCTTGCTTCTCAGATGGTACTGAAGGCTTGTCCCTCATGATGGCAGATGATTGAAAATGCAAATGACCCCAAACCTGCATTCCCATTACAATCTTACTTCCTCCTTTGGTCCTTGTGAATGGTCCAGGATGCAGAACTGCTGTTTGAACACAGCAACTTTTTTTGATGATGTATCGAGTATTAGCATGGCTCTTGTTCTAGAGCAGTTCTTCAGTTGTTCTTAGAATTCATGAGCCAAGTATGAAGGGGATTTTCCCCAGCCCTTGTCTCTCAGTAGCCAGCTTGTAAATTGATGCCTTCTTGGAATAGAAGTGAAACATTACATTGATAAAGAATCAATGAATTAGATTTGTTTGAAATTAGATTAGCATAAATCTGCATTATGACACATTATTGCACAGCATTATGTTGTGGAAGTGAAATCATTTTCTGTACAAAGAAGATGCCTGGTTGGTGATCATGAGCTGGCAAGGCAATCTGGGTGTCTAGGGCATATGCCAGAGCTATTAAAAATGCCAATTGAAATAAGGGTCTTAGTTAAGAAGGCTTTTGTTGATTTGCCTTCACTACAGTTGTACCAATCATAAGTTGTCTGGTTTATGCCTTTGAGGCTGAAGGATGAAGAGAGCAGGAAGGAAGACAAGAAACTGTTGCAAGGGGAAAGAGGAAGGCACCACACAGGTGATTAGATCACAGCAGGTCTTCAAGGACAGCTTGTACTTCCTTCACTTCTTGAAAGAGCATCTTCTGAGCTGCCTTTGTTTCAAACAGGATGCTGTCCCCTTGCTATTTCACCTGCTTCAGGTGCATCTTGATCCGTACGCCAGAGCATGGACAACACCTTACCTGTGGTTGTCAAGGCCATTATGATCCTTAGTGTTTATGCAACTGGCTATTGCAGATGACATCAACCAAAGCCACAGTTTATCATTTAGCAGAAAGTCATCAGGGTTCAAATTCAGACCATTGTGCATCTCCTGTTTGTAATCTTCCATGAAAAATCAATGGGCCCACTGGCTTAATTTTAATTTTTTTTATAATTGCAACATGTAGCAATATAATTATAACTACGAACCTAAAGGATCAAGATTGTATTGTCTTATTAATTTATTTATTCTCATTTATTCTGCAAGCAAAAGGGAAGTAGTGGTGGTGTTTCTGCCTATGAGCTAGAATGGGTTTAAGTCCCATCTGCTGTAGAGGTGTGTCATAACATCTCTGAACAGGTTTATTACAAATTGTCTAGAAGAAGTAAAGAGATTATATTTCTGCATAATAATTTATCTTTGCTGGGAAACAAAATAATTGCAATTTGTTTCAAAGTATTGAAAGCTTTTGTGAAGATCAAGGTAACAACAACGATCCATCAAAAAACTGAAAGGTATTTAAGATAGATTCTGAGTGGAATTGTCAAGCAGCCCAAATAGTACTTGTGTATTAGGCAAAAAAATCCAATGTGATGTTTCAGGGGAAAGCATGCATTTCACAGCAATTAGCAAGTAAAATGCCTTTGAGCAAAGGAGTGACTTATTGAAAACAATATTAAATAGTTTCACATTCTATTCAATAAATTCAGAATTTGGTGGAGAAACTCAGCAGGACTGGCAGCATTTATGGGGAGAAGATAAAGTTAACATTTCGGGTCCAGTGACCCTTCTTCAGAACTTCATCAGAGTTCTGGTGAAGGGTCACTGTACTCAAAATGTTAGCTTTTTTCTCTGTCCACAAATATTGCCAGACCTGCTGAGTCTCTCCAACAATCTATGTTTCTTTTTTCAGATTTCCAGCATCGGTTAAGTCTTTGTTTTATGTTCAACAACTTCTTTGTATTAAGTATCTTTACATGCCAGATTAGGAATTTTCATATGTTGTGCACAACTTGCAGGTTGTTTGTAGTAAGAAGCAAAATGTTTCAAACAGGCATTAACAATTTTTTTGTAATTCCTTCTTTACCTTTTAATCCTGTATTATCATTTGTACAATATTATAACCGCTCGTGGGACAAAACACAAAGTGCTTCACAAGAATGAAACAATGATCGCACTTCTTGGGTAACAAATATTTTTTATTCAACATGTAAACCTAACATATTTCATTGTAAGTGTAACAGGCTCATAAATTGAACGAAACACTTATATGCTACAGTCACCGAAGCCTCAATTTTAAGTTTGCAACATACTAGGACAGAAGGTTGAGGAGGGCGTAGGAGTGGGCCTGGGGTTAGAGGGGAGATGGGAGTGCATGTGTCGCATAGCGTGAAGCAAACACGTAAATCTATTTGAGGTTGAAAAGCTCAGGGACAGTGGATAGTGACAGGAAAAGGAAAGCTCCCGGAGATTCTTGAGCACATCTGTAAACACATCTTTTTGTGGTTACATATCAGCTGTACAAAGATGGAGTTGGAGTCCTGTGCAGTTGAATATTGAATTTCCTGAGCCTCCTGAGGCACTTATTTTCAAAACCCTTCAAGTAACTGACCTTCTGCCTGTAGATCCTGTTGACTCCTTTTAAGTTACGTCTCTCAGTTCCTCATGTTGTGTTGCTACCTTCTCTACAGCTTCCTTTTCTCTGCTTCTGCCTTTGCTGTTTCCTTCTGTTCCATGCAATTACACGTCTGTGAACAGTAGGCTATTGCTGGTGCCATTGCTAATCACTCTGCTCCTTATCTAAGGCCAACAAAGCTAGCATGAGAGGTGGATAAATCACCTGGACCAGATGGACTACACCCCAGAGTTCTGAAGGAGATAGCTGAAGAGATAGTGGAGGCATTACTGTTGATCTTTCAGGAATCACTGGAAGTAGTGAGGATCCCAGCGGAATAGAAAATTGCTAAGGTAACTGCCCCCCTGCTTAAGACAGGAGTAAGGCAAAAGATGGGAAATTACAGACCGATTAGCCTGACCTCAGTCATTGGTAAGATTTTGGAGTCCATTGCAAAGGATGAGATTTCTGAATACTTGGAAGTGTATGGTTAAATAGGGCAAAGTCAGCATGGTTTCATCAAGGGAAGGTCACGCCTGACAAATCTGCTAGAATTCTTTGAGGAAGTAACAAGCAAGTTAGACCAAGGACAGTCAATGAATGTTATCTAGCTGAATTTCCAGAAGGCCTTTGATAAGGTACCTCACAGGAGGTTGCTGAGTAAGATAAGGGCTCATGGTATTAGATGCAAGTTGCTAGCATGGATAGAAGATTGGCTGTCTGGCAGAAAGCTGCGACTGGGGATTAAAAAAAAGTCCTTCTCAGGATGGCAACTGGTGGCTAGTGGTGTTCCATAAGTGTCAGTGTTGGGACCACATCTTTTCACTTTATATATTTATAATCTAGATGAAGGAGCTGAGAGCATTCTGGCTAAGTTTGCAGATGATACAAAGATAGGTGGAGGGACAGGTAATATTGAGAAAGCGGGAAGGCTTCAGAAGGATTCAGACAGATTAGGAAAGTAAGCAAAGAATTGGAAGATGGAATATAATGTGAGAAAGTGTGAGGTCATGCAATTTGGTCAGGCGAATAGAGGCATAGACTATTTTCTAAATGGGGAGGAAGTTCATAAATATGAAATGCAAAGGGAATTGGGAGTCCTTGCTCAAGTTTCTCTTAAAGTAAACTTGTAGGTTGAGTCGGTAGTTAGGAAGGCAGATACAATATTGTCACTCATTTCGAGAGGACTAGAATACAAAATCAGAGATATACTTCTGAGGCTTTATAAGGCTTGGTCGGACCACATTTAGAATATTGTGAGCAATTTTGGGCCCCATACTTCAGAAAGGATGTACTGGTCCTGGAGTAGGTCCAGAAGAGCTTCACGAGAATGATCCCAGGGATTGAGTTATAAAGAGAGGCTGGATAGGCTGGGACATTTTTCATTGCAGCATAGGAGGTTGAGAGGCAACCCGATAGAAGTTTATAAAATAATGAAAGGTATAGATAGAGTTATTTGTAGTTGTTTTTTCCCTGGGGTATTTCAAGACTAGATGGTACATACTTAAGGTGAGAGGATAGAGATTTAAAAAAGACATGAGAGGCAAATATTTTACACAGAGGGTGGTTAGCATTTGGAATGAACTTCCTGAGGAAGTGATGAACGTGGGTATAATTACAATGTTTAAAAGACATTAGGATAGATACATGAAGAGGAAAGGTTTGGGGGGGATATGAGCCAGGAACAGGCAGTTGGGATTGATTTAGTTTGGGATTATGTTCGGCATGGACTGAAAGGTCTGGTGCTGTGCTGTATGACTCTATGACCCTATATTCAATGAATAAAAGGCTTATCATACGAGGAGCATCAGGACTCTGGGTCTTTACTCATTGAAGTTAAGAAGGTTGAGCAGGGATCGGATTGAAACTCATAGAATACTGAATGGCCTGGACAAAGTTGGGAAAATATTTCCATTAGCAGGAGAAACTTGGACTTGAGGGCACAGCCTTAGAGTAAAGTGAAGACATTTTAGAACAGAGACAAGGAAAAACTTCTTCAGCCAGAATTCACTGTCACAGAAAGCTGTGGAGGCCAGGTCATTGAGTACCCTTAAGATGGAGATAGACAGGTTCTTGATTGTCAAGCGGATCAAGGGTTATGGGGAGAATGCAGGAGAATGGGGTTGAGGAACGTATCAGCCATGATTGAATGGCGGAGCAGACTCGATGGACTGAATGGTCTAATTTCTAGTCCTATGTCTTATGGAGAGGTATTTGCACTGATATGATGAAGTACACCTCCAAATTGTAGAAAGTAACTCCCAAAGTGTGCAGTGTAGCTTCTCAGCAAAAGTGCAAAGAATAAACCCCATTCCACAACCGGATAAGAAAGTAGATATGAATACTGAGCACCCACCGTATTTTTTTTTCCCTGAGATTGATTCAGTCTTCTCAATTACTGCAGTGCTTTCCTTTTTCTTTCCCTGATGAGTCTCAGGAATAAGTCTAGGAAACCTGTTGGACCTGACATTAAATTCAAAAGTGTGTGTAAATATAGCTGTAATTAGGCAATTAATTTAGATAATTGGCAACTTGACTCTCCTAAGGAGGTTGCACCCACACAGTCTGATGTCTGAGTTCATCGCAGATGTCAGCAGGATCGGTACCAGCTTTCTGATGCAATTTAAATTTCCTCGATTTTAACCAAATTCATCCCACTTTTAAACCAAGGATTCCCTGCACAATAAAATCAGCCCTTAGATTCCATGCAATAATGTTCTGAATTGGTATTCATTCAAACAATTTTTTTTGGTCTGTACAGTAATTGTCTAGCAACAATTGTCACAATAGGTATATAATGCTCAAGTAGTAAAATTTATTTCATTTGTAAGCCTAACCATAAAACTGCACATCTGCAGGCTTGAATACCAGTATTCTGTGAGGAAGTAGCACAGCAAGCAGCTTAATTTTACTTGTCAGGTTTTATTGCATTCCAATCAGCATGAACCTTTTACTGGCTATCAGCTAGCCACATCTTCAGCTCACACTAACAATAACACAGCAATGAATCTATTCAAGTTGGTTCGTGAATGCATCTTCATTCAGATAATGTATATCACCAGAGGATTACACTTTAAATTTGAAAAGTAACGTGTATTGAGGTTAAAAAAAACCTATTCCCATCATTTCTTCCCAGAAATGTTTTAAACCTGTTATGCTTTGTTCAAGGAAAATGACAGACATATGCAACCAGTCTGATTTAAGTGATGTGCACCTAATGTCTGTGCATGTACACTGTGCACAGCAAGTAAAGAACACTAAATAGAGATCAGAAGAGCACAGATGACTATGAACTGTACCAACGTACAGGTTGCAAAGTTTTAAAATGTTTTGTTGGTTTACTATTTTATGTACATACGTGCTGAACTTTGGCATTTTTGATTCTTGGACCCACCAGGTGATATAATTGTTCTAGGCATTTTTGTCCCTTTTGTAACTCTTCAGTTAAACTTTTGTTTATCCCTCCTAAAATTTCCATCTTTGCTTCAGTGTCAACTTCTAACTATTGTTGCTCCTGTGACCTAACATGAGATGTCTTACCGCCTTAAATATGTGATATAAATATCACTTTTTCTTTAAGGATTAACGTATGCAGAATAACTAGTTGCTGTGCAGTATGGAACTTGTACAGAAACAAAAGCATGTCAGCAATGCGATTAGTGACACTGCCAAACATTTAGTGAATCTGTCTGCCCATGTAGCTTCTGAAAGCAAGTAGTTTGTTTTTGTTTATGGTATCAATTTTGGTGCGCCGTCATCCCACATCAAACCAGAAGAGATTTTTGTTTGAACTCCTCTCTTCCAGGTCATCACACTAAAACCTAACCATCATTGAAGAAGACAAGTCCTTAAAAGTGTGGCTGGCTGAACTAGCTCTCAAAAATTGCAGAATACCCAGAGACTTATTCAATTTCCATAAGCAGTTCAGGTACCTTGTGCGTTGAGATAGATATCTGCAAGCCTGAGAAAAGGAGTGGAATAGAAATCCTCAGCAAATACAACAATGTTGACAACGTTGTCACTGTTCATGACAAATTTAAATTTGCATTCATTGGACAACACAAAAATACACTGCCTTGCTCAAAAGCAAATTACAACAATTTTGTTAGACTTATGTAAGAGCAATATTCTCCTCAAGACTCCTTGTGATTTTGGAAACTTTTATCAAATCTTTGACAGCATGTCTCTCTGTTCAAATACTTAGAGCAATGAAATGTAGGTATAAGGTTAAATGTATGAACATTATTGACAGCCAGGAGGAGAAACTTTCTGTAGAAAGGGTCATGACCTTGGAATGTCTGACTGAAGTTAAAGATTTGTATAAAACCACCCTGTCAACATTTAAGAACACTGCTGAATAAGAGAGGAATGACACTGAAGCTTTTTGTCTTGCACTCATCAGGAAAAGTGCAAGAATGTCAAGTTTCTAACAATCACAATATTTTATACTACTAGAGAAAAAGAGAGCAGATTGGTTGCAAGTCAATTCTGATTGTTCGAGAGGTTGCCAAAGGTAAAGCAATGGGAATCTCTGGCTCTCCAAGTTTACCAGTTATTCAAAAAATGTACAAGGCTTGAACATAGTTCTTTTAATTACAAAAAGTGGATTTCTGAATAGGAATGCATATCACTTCAAGCGATTAAGTGTAAATTAGCTCAACTGATTATCATAAATTGTTTGTGTAACTATTAAGACAATCAAGATTGTTCAATAAATGCTTCCCAATCACAAGATCACATATGACAGTAGACATTTTATTTGGGATTTTGCAATTGAGGATTATTTGACCTGTACACTGTCTATCACGAGCAGCCAGAAAAAACATGTTATTTAATACAGCAAGTTGTTTGGACACACTGTCTGCAGAGCTGGCATTACACCAGCACTGAAATTCATACAACATTTCTCAAATTTGTATTAGGCAGAGAGCACCTACAGAGGTTGCCAGAGAAATTCAGCAGATCTGGCAGCATCTGTGGACAGAGAAACAGAGTTAACATTTTAAATCCAGTACGACTCTTCTTCCAAAATGACTCAGAACATTAACTCTGTTTGTCCCTCTACGGATGTTGCCAGACCTGCTGACTTTCTCCTGCATTCTGTATGTTTGTTTCCAATTTCCCACATACGCAGTATTTTGCTTTTATTAGAATATGTTGTTGGACTGATGACATCTGCCTGTTAGTGAAACATACCACTCATGTCACCATTGCATAGTGGCAACATGAAACATCATGCCTAACCTGTTAAAAATTTTAAGATTAGATTGGATAGATACTGGAAATAGAGGGGAACATGGGAGCCAAGAGGGAACCTACAACACCGCTGCTTGGGTGAAGGATAATAACTTATAGAGAGTGATTGGCTTGAATATTTTGTAATTTTTGCATAATTCTATACAATGTATATAGAATTTTCTGATCTTGCAATGATAGGCTTGGAAGTGAGTGGGTTGGGAAAATAGAAGCAGTCTGTATTTTGACAGCTACTACCACTTTTCCACCACTGCGGATGTTTCCTGAAGATGGGACACACACACACACGCACGCACGCACGCACGAACACACACACGCACGCACGCACACACAGACTTGCACGCAGCGACCATCAGCTTAACGGAGGTGGATTCCCTGCCATAATCCAACCTTACTGGTGGAACTCAGAATTAGAGATTATTGGCATTTTCGAGACCAAATTGCAGACAGCAAATGCCAAACTAGCTGCCCCTGTGATCTGACTGGAGGGCCTGTGACCCCTTTAGTCCAGGTCAGGATTAGTACTGCAAGGAGGAGAAAGAACATGCAGGAATAGAACCCCTTGAAAGTTTTTTCCAGACATCGCATAAGCGATGACATCTTCTTGAAGTGTAATCACTGTTGCTGTGTAGGCGAATGTGGCAGCCAATTTATATCCAGCATGGTTCTGCGAACAGCAGATATGTGAATAATTGAATAATCTGTTTCACTGGTGGGTGTTAAGACAGACATTGGCTAGGATATGAAGAGAACTCTCGGTTTATCTTCAAATAGCTGCGCTGGGTCTTATGTTTCCAATTTAAAAAGCAGTTAAGGTCTCAGTTACATTTTTCATTCAAACGACAATAGTGTTTATTTTGGTTTCAGGATGAAACAGTTGCTAAATGGGTGCTGAGCTCACAAGATATGTCAGGTCAAAAATCTAATTGTAGAAGGTAATTTTGCTCCTAATCTCGGATTTCCATAATCTGAAGTCATCTGGAGTGGCTAAAACAATCAACTAGAGATAACAAAGTGTGGAGCTAGAGGAACAAAGCAGGCCAGGCAGCATCAGAGGAGCAGGAAAGCTGATTTTTCAGGTCAGGACCCTTTTCCAGATTTCTGAATTAGATTTCTGAAGAAGGGTCCCGACTCGAAACATCAGCTTTCCTGCCCCTCTAATGCTGCCTGGTCTGCTGTATTCCTTCAGCTCCAAACTATGTTATCTCTGACTCCAGCATCTGCAGTTCTTGCTATCTCTGAAACTATCAACTGCTGGTTTAATAATTAACAGCTGACAAGACAGCAGTTTTAAAACTGTGGGTGTACCCGTCTTCGGGTCCCAGATAGTGTTTGGAGTTGTGAGGAAACCGTCCTCTGGCGCAGAAATGGGAACTGTGGAGAGGAGGGGCTGGCAGGAGAGCTCCAGAATCTTTGGTTGCTGGCTGTCAAATGGAAAAGGACGGGCGGTGAGCCCCAGGTCTTTTTTAACTCCAAGAGTAGCTATTAATGGTGAATGCCAAGTGGGTACAGAGTGGGGGCTGTGCACCAAGTTGGTGCAGTGGCAGCAGGCAAGCGTACCTCAGTAGTTGACTCTGTCTGGGAATAAAAAGGAAGGTCATGTAGCTGAGATGGGAAAGCGAGTATCCAAGATAATAACTGCTTCACAGTTCACAGGCACTGACAACTGTACCAAGCAGGGCCATTGGCTGAAGTGGGTGTTAATAGGAGTTTAACATAATGATGGCAGTAGAGAGAGGGTCTGATTACTTTGAGTGAGGGTGAGGATGAGGGAAAGAGGTTGATTGCTGCATGGGTGGAGGGGGAGAGTGTTTGAGTCTTGAGAATGCATCCCAAAAAAAAGTCCCAATTTTCTTTAAAATCAATCTATATGAATGCAATACAGTACGTCTCACATGCATAGGCAAGACTTGAGTCTGGAGTTTGCGTTCAGAAAATAGGGGGAACTTATACATTAGCTTATGATACTTTTTTTTAACAAACCTATTCTGAGATGATACACTTGTGAAGTAAATGAGACTTGAACCTAAGCCTCCTGGCTCAGAAGTAGAGACACTGCCACGGCACCACAAGACCCTTGTAACAAGATTTCATATTCAAATTTCAGGCATAAATGAATACTTTAAAGTGGCTCTCAAATGTCTCTGTATTGATATGTTTATACACAATCATCTGGCAGCTGTTAGGTCAAATGCTATAGACTAAAAAAAATCTTCTTAATGAGTGCCAGCAGGAAATTTAAGTGGTAAACAGCTCATTGATTCTCCTCCTGGTGGCTGTTCCTATTTTAAACTGTAATTCCTTCATCAAAATGGTTTATTTTAACAAACACAGACTAAACTGGTGTTTCAGCTGAACAGCCTACATCAGCCACTGCAGAAACTATCCCCAACATCTCCAATGAATAAAGGGACTGTACTTAAAATCTGGTATCCTCAGGAATGAGGGCAGTGCGAGGTTTTGGATATTTCCTGATTTTCAATTAGATAATTTGGATGTAGTCGGATCAGATGGGGTCAAGGGGCACGTGGAACAGAGTGATGTATGGAACAGCAAAGCTGACCACTAGTCTGGAGCTATATGATATGACTAGACCACGAGCAACTGAATTTAGGCTTTTTAAAAAATTATTTGATTAAATTTGGTACATGGATGATCATAAAAACAATTTGTTTTCTGACATGGTTGGTTTACAGGGAGTCAGACTTCAGTAGTCAACATCTTATTAAACTTAAATGTCAGTCTAGATTATCTGACAAATCTGAAATGGGGCTTGATTATTGCAATTCTCTGTCTCAGGGCTGACAGCGCCATCGGTGTGAGAAAGCTGACAAAAATGGCATGCATTTAGTTCGGGGACAATATCAGATAAGGAGGATAGAGTTGCAGTGAGCCTTCATGGCATCACTGATGAGAACCTCTTATATATCACAGCTGGGGATGTTTGCTGAAGTTTACACTGTGTTCAGCATCATTCATAACTCCTCAGATACTGAGGAATGACCTGGACAACAGTAAGGCATGAGCCGATTAGTGGGTAACTAACATTTGCAGTATGCAAATGTCAGGTATGGCAATCTGCAACAATACAACATTTAACTATTTCAGAAGTTGCTAGAAAAGCTCAGCAGTCTTGCAGCATCTGTGAAGAGAAATCAGAGTTAACATTTCGGGTCCGGTGGCCCTTCCTCAGTTGCTGCCAGACCTTCTGAGCTTTTCCAGTAACTTCTGTTTTTTCCCTCTGATTTAGGACATCTGCAGTTATTTCGGTTTTTATCTAACTATTTCACCTTGACAGTCCCCTTGACATTCAATGGCATTACCATTATTCAATCCCCTACTATAATATCCTGCAGATTAACATTGACAGTAACTGAACTGGACCTCCTATATAAATAGTGTGGTTGCAAGAGCAGGTCAGAGGCACAATTTGGCAGCAAGTAAATCATCTCCTCACACCCCAGATCCTGTCCAACATATACAAAGCGCAAGTCAGGATTGTGAAGAAATACTCCCTACAAGTAGGGAGTAGTGGCAGCAGTGTGGATCATCTAGAGATCAACCAGACCCTTCTGAGGAAGGGTCACTGGACCCAAAACATCAACTCTGCCTTCTCTTCGCAGATGCTTCCATACTTGCTGAGATTTTCCAGCAATTTCTGTTTTCATTTTTGATCATCCAGAAGATGGACTACAGTAGTTCACTTTTAACCTGATGAGCTCCAATCAGCAGAAGATGGAGTAACTTAGGGCCGAGGACACTTCCACATCAGTGAACACTCTAAGTTCAGTTTAAAGTTAAGTTCACAATGAAAAAAAAAAGGATAAGTACAAAGGTGTTAACTCTAGAATGGTACATATTTAGATGGGTGAGGGAAGAGCTAGTGAGACTTGACTGGAGGGAGCTTTTGGAAGAATAAAATATGAAAAGCAAAATGTATTGTGTTCAGAATACTGCACACAATGTACAGGAATATTAAGCACCTCCCCCAAATAATTGCAGCAAGGGAATTGAAAAACCAACAGTGGAATCAGTGAAAACTTCGTTGACATAAGTCAAGTTACCATGAACAGAAGTATTCAATTCTGAAGAAGGTGACTGGATCCGAAATGTTCACTCTGTTTTCTCTCTATAGATGCTGCTGGACTAGCTGAGTTTCTCCAGCAATTCCTGTTTCTGTTTTACTACAACAGTACTGTTGTTTTGTGTTTATGGAAGACACTATAGACAGTCTCTTTAATGTGGTATCTAGTTTAGGTGAAGGGGGAGCTGATGAAAAAGCATAGAATTGAAGATCATCAGATGGCTTGGCCAGAGTTAAAAACAAAATGTACAGTGTACTGCGTACATCATTCAATTTTCTTTTCTTGGCCAACTATATCTTAAAGTTATTGATATTATCAGTCACAAATGCTTCCCTGAGCAGTCCTTTCTGAACTTTTTTACACCACCTTCTGTCTGAAGTAGTTATAGTTGATCTATCCGCTCAACTTCAATGTTCTTGACTTCTTTTGGTATCCCGGCCAGAGTCCCATGTCAATCTTGACCTTTTATCTGCCCTGAACAAAAAGAAAACCTGATGCCTCTCCTGCTGTTATTCCCAGGACCACAGTGAATGGTTTCTCAAAGTTCAACTTGTCAAAGTTCTGAAGGAACTTGGAATATCTCAACAAAATTTCTTCTCACCCTTCTGTGGATTAAATATAGCTCCTTCTCTCTCGCTGCTATACTGAGAGATAATGCCATAATTAGACTCCTCTAATGTCACTTTAGCAAACCTACATCAAACCTAAACCTTCAAACTGATCATCAATAGCATCATTAAGAATGCTTCCAGTAATGTCCCACCACAGGGGTTAACTTTGTGGATCTATAGTTTCCAGGTTCAAGTTTTAATCTTGTTTGTTCAATTAAGGCACCACATGTGGCACTTTTCAACAAACTATTGAAAATAGTCATATAAAAACCAAAAGAACTGCGGATGCTGTAAATCAGGAACAAAAACAAAGTTGCTGGAAAAGCTCAGCAGGCCTGGCAGCATCTGTGGAGGAGAAAACAGAGTTAACATTTCGGGTCCGGTGACCCTTCCTCGGAACTGATGGTGGCTGGGAAAATGTCAGTTTATATGCAGAAAATAAGGAGGTGGGTGGGGTAGGGAGTAAACGATAGGATAAAGCCCAAAGAGAGAGAAAGACAGTTGGACAGACAAAGGAGTTGCTAACAATCAGGCTGGGAGGGTGAATAGTTGTTAATGGGGACTGTTAGTTACTAACAACAGAGGGTGTGTAGTGGCAGGTTACGTGGTAACAAGGCCTGGTGTGAGCAGTGGGGGGCTGGGACATGGTAGAGTTTAGGCCCTAAAATTATTGAACTCAATATTGAGCCCGGACGGCTGTAGGGTCCCCAAACGGAAAATGAGGTGCTGTTCCTCCAGCTTGCGTTGGGCCTCACTGGAACACTGTAGCAAGCCGGAGTCAGAGATGTTGGCCAGAGAGCAGGGTGGTGCATTGAAGTGGCAGGGAACAGGGAGTTCAGGGTCTTTTTTGCGAGCAGAACGTAGATGTTCTGCGAAGTGGTCGCCACGTCGACGCTTTGTTTCCCCAATGGAGAGGAGACCACATTGTGAGCTGCGAATGCAGTAGACTAGATTCTGGGAAGTGCAGGTGAAGTGTTGCTTCACCTGGAAGGTATGTTTGGGCCCTTGGATAGTGGGAAGGGAGTAGGTAAATGGGCAGGTGTTGCACCTTTGCCGGTTACAGGGGAAGCTGCCGTATGGCAGTGGGGAGGTGTTATTGGTGAAAATATTTAAGATGGCTTCACTCACAGTATTTCCTTCTGAAACCTAACATTATTCAAATCTGTCCCTGCTGTTTCCCTTACGTCCAGATAGATTCATTTCATACACAGCATTTCTTTTGAGCCTGTAGCCTTTTGGAGTTTCAATTTCATCTGTGGAAAATATTGATCCATCCTCCTGACATTTAAGAACAAACATAAGGGATCAGATGTTTACCCAGGAGTTTTATGGTGCTGATGTTTGGCGGGGGCAACATGGGAACATAACCGTGAGAAAGCAGACTTCGCTCTGGCTGTTTAACCCAGCTACAGTATTGTCATTCAACTTGTGTTTCATGGCGGTGTTTCATGGCCAATCACAGAACAAAAACATAATGATAACCGGCACCCTGTGAATAGAGGATTTCTATCTAAAGAAATACCAGCCTGAATGAGAGTGGCTGATTCCCAAGACTTCAGAAACCAGAAGAATGGATGCTTATTGTCGGAAAGATGGCCCTTACCCTAAGCCCTAAATGCAACCCCCTCCTCCTCCTCCATCTCCATCCACTCTCTAACTCTTCCCCAGATGTCATGAGAAAGGCTATGACTACCAGCAGAGAAATGTTTTTTGCAGCAGGGAGGAAGAGGGCAGTCATACTAACCAAGCAGGTGTGGCTGTAGGACACAGAAGCAGACAGCATCAGGACCATTGACCCTCATATTCCGTACTGCAACAGATAATGATATTTAAAGGTGAGTAACTCCCATTTTCAGGGGCAGACCTCACACTCTGATTTTTCCAACATTTTATAAGAACATCTGACAATAAGACCATAAGAAAGAGGAACAGGAGTAGGCTGTTCAGCCCAACGAGCCTGCTTCACCACTCAACAGAATCATGGCTGATCTAATACTCCTCACATTTCCTGCTGTTTTCACAGAACCCTTGATTCCCCAACTGATTGAGAAACTATTTATCTTAGCCTTAAATATACCCAAGGACAGTTCCCCTACTGCTGTCTGTGGCAAGGAGTTCCACAGACTCACAACCCTCTGACAGAAGAAATTCCTCCTTGATGCAGTCTTAAATTGGAGTACATTCATTCTGAGACAATGCCTTCTGGTTCTAGACTCTCCCGTAAAGGAAAATATCCCTGAAACAGCACTTACCTTGTAAAACCCCTTATGAATCCTGTATGTTTCAATTAGATCAACTGTCATTCCTGTAAAGTCCAGTGAGCAGAGTCCTAATCTGTTCAGCCTTTGCTCATAAGTCAGTCCCTCCATGCCAGACAACATCTGAGTGAATCTTCTGTGAACTGCCTCCAATGAAAGTATGTCTTCCTTAAATAAGCAAGCCAAAACTACACCTTGGACAATTGCAGTAAGACTTCCCTCCTTATATACTCCAACCCCCTGAAATTAGGGCCAACATTCCATTAACCTCCTTGCTTACCTACTTTACCTGTGAGATAACTTTCTGTGTTTCATGCACAAGTTGCCCCCAAGTCCCTTTATGTTGTAGATGGTTGCAGTCCTTCTCCATTTAAATAATATCCTGTTCTTTTGTTCTCCCTTCCAAAATGAATGACTGCACATTTTCCCACAACTTTTTACTGAATTATTTAACTTCTCAATCACTGTAAACTGTGTGTATCCCTCTCACAAACTGTCTTACCACCTATTGCTGTGCCATCTGCAAATTTATTCATTTCCTTCCTCCAAGTCATTAATGTATCTTGTAAACAGTTGTGGACCAAGCACTGATGCTTGTGGGACCCCAGTAGTCATGGATCGCCAACTTGATAAAGAACCCCTTAACCCAACTCGCTGTTTCCTGCCCATGAGCCAATTCTCAATCTAACTCCAATGCCTTAGGCTCTTATGAATTAAAATTTTGCGAGGAACCTTGTCAAATGCCTTATGGAGGTCCAAATACACCACAACTACTAAATCCCCTCAATCTATTCTGGTTGAGATTTGCTTGAAAAACTCTAATATCTTAATCAGATGCCACTTCCACTTTGAGAAGCCATGTTGATTCTGTTTAATTGGATTATGATTTTCCAAATGTTCTGATATTACTTCCTTTATAAATTATTCCAATACATTTCCAACAATAAATATTAGACTAATCAGCCTATAGTTACCTGCTTTTTGCCTCCTCCCCTTTTTGAACATTAGCAGTATTCCAATCCTGTGGGAGTTCTCCAGATTCCAATGATTTTTGGAAAATTACAACTAATAAAATCACTGTCTCTGTAGATACTCTTTAGGATCCTAGGATGCAAGCCTTCAGGGTCAGGGGACTCATCTGCCCTTATCCTCATCAATTTTTCCAATACTACTTCTTTACTGATGTTGGTGGAATTCCTACCCTTTATTCTTTAGTATTAACAGAATATTGAAAGTATCTTCCACCATAAAGATTAATGCAAAACATCTGTTTAACTTCTCTGCCTCTGAACAACTCTCCTCAGATCATTACAGCTTCAAACCATTCCATGTTCTCAGTAGCAGCAGTGTGTACTATCTACAGGGTGCACTGCAGAAAGCCATCAAAACTCATAAGGTGGCACCTTCCAAACCCATGACCGTTTCCAATTAAAAGGACAAGTGCAGCAGATACATGGGAACTGTACGTGCCCTTCCAAGCCATTCACCACCCTGACATGGAAATACATCACCATTCTTTCACTGTTGCTGAGTCAAAATTCTGGAATTTCCTCCCTAACACCATTGTGGGTCTACCTGCATCACACATGGGACTGCAGTGTTTCAAGAAGGCAGCTCGCCACTAACTTCTCAAAGGGCAACTAGGTTCAGATCTTTTGATGGTCTACCAAATGCTGCCCACAGCAGTAGAGAAGAACTTGAAGATTATCAAGGTGATAGAGAGCATGGCTATTAAAAGTGGAGATATCTGGTGACAGAATTATATTTTGCACTGCCACATTGCAGCTAACAATGACTAAGGGCGATTAGTTGTCACCACTAACTAAAATGATGACTCTGCACAATGTTGACTTTTTATCCTAACGCCATGACAACTCAAATTCATATCTTTAATCTCTGATAAGTCCTTCAGGTGTGGTACAGAGATGGAAAGGAAGAGGCTGAGCAATCCACAGAAGAGGTTAGGCACACTGAAGAAATATTGTTACATACAATTGGAGTGCACCAATGCAGATATATACTTTATTGGGCCCTCCAAGGCTAGACATAGTGATATGCATGTTATAAATGAGCAGGTATCGTGGTCAGGAAGAGCATTGGAGAATCCACATTGAAAGGTACAGGACAGTCCAAGCTGTGCTCAGCTGGACACAGATGCTGAGTCTTAAAATGGTCATCCATAAAAAGCAGAAATCTAGAACAGCAGCAGAAAATGTGTGAAGTCCTGTCAGCATTTTCAACTGCATTGTATATCCTGAGAGGAATCTATTTCAAACATAATGTCATGATGTTTCAGACATATGCACTAATGTCACTTCCATAGAAAGATTGGATAAATGGACAGATGCTGCATGTAGCTGAGTACATGCTGGATTGATCAAATGCCTAAATATTCAATTTGTTGTATTAATTAGAATAGAGGAAACCCTCACCTTGGTAATTCAGTATGCAAATAGATCTCCCCTCAAGGTATTCCCACTTCTCTGTTGCCCACTCATCTACCCCAAACTCTGAACTTAGAATTCCATATGTTCTCTTATCCTGATGGTTGTGTCTACCTCTGAATAGGAGCAGCTGGGCAGCATTTGGCAGGCCATCAAAAGATCTGAACACCAGAAAACATCAGCCACAGGCGTCTCAAACAGTCAGAACAAACGGTCTTTACCCCTGCTAAAGTCACAAAGATAGCAGCATGTTACAAAGTAATTCGGGAAGGAAAGAAAAGGGATTCAGTTTGGTGGTTATAAAAATGACATAGTGTTCATGACATGGAAAAAGGAAAAAGGAAAATGTAGTTTGTTTTAAATCTCTATTGTTCAGTCGTCTCCACTGTCGTGTCCCACATTCTAAATGAACATTCTCCTTCATGGGAGTGCAATGCCCAAAATGGATGAGGTGCAAGCAATGAGTGTGAGTGAATTGGGGAGAACAGGCTGGAGTTTTGACTGCCAGAATTATTTCTATTTTGAAGGATAGGAAGGCTGTCTGTCCATTGGGCTTCATGAATACAATATCCTAAACTGTGCTAGAATGAATTCATCAAAGGGCTCTGGCAGCTGGCTGAGCAGATATAAACATCACAGTCAAATGATGCTCTTCCTCACCCCGCCTCTCTTCACCCTGTTCGGAAGATGCAAAGTCATCACCAAATACAGCTCCAATCATATCTATGAGGAACAAGAGTAGCCCACTTGGCACTTTGAGCCTGCTCTGCCATTCAATAAGATCATGGCTACCTGACTTTAGCCTCAACTCTATATTCCTCCATATCCCAATAATTCTTCAACCCCTTGGTAAGTGATCTACCTCAGTGCAGTACAGAGCAGACCACTGCTATTCTCGACATCCTTCTTGTCCATACTGAATTCAGCCCCATCTGGATCGGACATTGAAACACCTCTTCAAAAACACAATGGTTTTCACAATGACGCACTTGTGTTTATTTGGCTCCAGTTGTATCTTTCCTCTGCATTATTTGTAGGGCTCCTCATTGGGTGGCATCACCCACATCCTTAGTGGATACCCTTGTGTCCTAGAGTAAGCTACCTGAGCACTCTGTAAAAGATTTGATTGGTGATGAATAGAAACATCACAGCAATTTAAAATATTATCTGTAATACAAAAATAACATACAGACTTGCATGAAAACTTTCCATTGGTCTTAAACTAACAGAGGAGTGCAATCCCACTCAATCAATAAGACTGCCGATTGTACTGAGGGTACCTTGAAGGTCACATGGGTAGTGTCAAAGTCTCCTTGTACCTGTTTGCATTCAAGAATTGCAAGAAATGCAAGAGTCTGCGTCTGACTGACCTCATCAGTAGCATGAAGAATCTAAGTGGAAACCTTGACAAACATGGAACTGGTCAGCAGATCACTGTTGAGGGAAGAGTTAGTAGCAAGCATTTCCAGGGCTGTTGTGATTTTGATGGCAATGCGCGCATACCTGGCCCACTGAATCATCCACAAAGCATTGAAGGCTTAGGCACAGAGGAACATCTGAGAGATTTACCTTGATACATATGCAAGGAAATGGTTGTGCAGTTCCTGCCCTTGACCTTCAGGCTTTTCAGAGAACTGAATCCATGCTCTGCTCTCTCCTTGCTGACCCTGGCAAGTTTCTCACAACTTGGGAAAATCTTGCACAGGCTGTTAAAATCAAATGTTCCAAAAATTCCCAGTGAAAGGCAGTAATATGTAGGATCATGTCAGATTTTGAAACATCAACATTGTTTGGGGAATCTAGATCCCTGCTGCCTTGCCTAAACTGGTTCACCTTCACAGTTAGCATGCTGCCAAAGTTCAACTCTACCAACATCATCTGTCAAGTCACACTGCAATAATCATTCTCAAACTGGTTTCTGGTTCCTAACATAAATTGTAAAAGCAATTTACTCTTATTTTCCTTTATTATTTTTCAACTTGTTTTCTTTATTTACCCTATTTATCTTGTTTTGTCTACAAAAAGGTTTTAGCATTAAATCATTTTTATGTTATCCGTAGTTTGAAAAAAAACACTGTGCTCCTTTTCTACATTTTACATTCATTTTTCATCAGAAAGTCCTGAATTAAGTATCCATATACCGTAGTAGCTTTCCTCATCACATAACATATTTCCCCTCATTGGAACTTATAAGTCTTCATTCTCTTATAATTGCATATCTTTACCAGTGAATGTTCTTTTAGTGCTGCAATCAGTCTCACCAGCATCCTTTACTAGTAATCTGCCCCTGAAGTATTTTTTTAAATTTATAAACTGATGACTTTGAAGAATGGTTAACAAATATTGCTAAATTTTCTAAAATTCTGTATTCCAAGCCATTATTTAGCCTGAAAGTAATACTTTATCACTTGTTTTGTTTAGCTAACAGCTGTGACCCAACACTGAAGGTTAAATCTCAAACATTATCTGTTTTGGTGCAAATGTTCAGATTCTAAATTAGGAAAGCTTCATTGTTTCCTGCAGTAAATGCTTCCCATTTCTTATACTTGTTTGTCCACCTTTTAAGGGGATAATTGAACTCTCGCATCATTGCTACCTTCCCTTCATTGGCTGCCTGGGTGATTTGATTGCACAGCTGCAAATCCTTATCCCTCTCTCAGTTCAGTGATCCACAGCAGAGAAACATGCTCAGAATTTCTGATGAACTCCAATTACAGCAATTTCTCTTACACTTTTCTTTTCCACCAACTGTTCCATGACATTTCACTGCTCTTATTTCATAATGTGCATAAATGGTCAATTCACCACCCTTGCTTAGCCCATGTCTTTCTAAACAATGTAACAGAAGGTTTCAGGCTTGCCTCAGTAGCAGAAACTTGCCTCAAAATTGTGTCTTTAAGGTCTATTCAGAGACCAGCAGCCAGATTATCATGGACTCAGACTGACACTGGAGATCATTAAAAATGATGGGGCAGGGCCCAGATGTCAAAGACTGTGGCATAGTGGTGATGTCACTGGAACAGTAATCCGTAGACTCAGTATAAGGTTTTGGGGTCTTTGATTTGAATCTTAAATGGCAGATGGTAAAATCTGAAAGCAATTCAAATAAAAATCCAGAATTGAAAGCCAGCCTAATGACAACAATGTAACCACAATTGATTATCATTAAAAAATAATTGCTTCACACGGGTCTTTTAGGGAAGGAATCTGTCATCCTTATCTGGTCTAGTCAGTCCTTTCTTACTTTTAGGGGCCCTATTGTGGCTCAGTGGTGGTTTCCCTACCCCTGGACTGAGAGGCACAAGTTCCATTCTCATCTGCTCTAGAGGTGTGTAATAACCTCTGTGAACAGGGTGATTAGGTAAAAATAAGTTAATTAAGAAAAGTATATGACTCCAGACTCAAAGCAATGTGACTGACTCTTAACCGCCCTCTGAAATAATCTAGAAAGACACTCAGTCTAAAATAACTGAGACAAAGGCTTAGAAATCTAACTTCAGCCTTCTAACTGACCTGCCTCCCATTCACCCTCTGTCTTTTCCACCTATGATCTGTTTCCAAGACTGTTGAGTCAGACCCTATTCTGGTGCACACTCCTGGAGCAAACATTGAGCTCAATGGGGCCATACAAACTTCGGTAGACCTGCTGAATTGGGAAATTATCCAACTTGACCTATCAGCCACTGTAGCAAAAATCAGGTCTTACAGCTCATTATTGAAGTCTACACTTCAGTGTAATACTGAAGAAATTCTGCACTATCTGAGGTGATGTTTTCAATTGCAATATTAAACTGGAGCCCTGTCTGCTTTCTTAAGTGGATGTGAAGGATCACCATGACACTATTCAAACAAGGACAAGGGATTTATTTTGGTATCCTATCTAAGATTTACCTCTCTATGACAAACATTAAATCAGATTATTGCGTCTGCTACTTTGAGGTGCACAGGTTGACTGTTATATTTCCCGACACGACAACAATGACTGAACTTTAAAATACTTCACTGGCTGTAAAGTACATTTGGACAACATGAGGTCATAAACAATGCACTTTGAGTACAACATTCTTTTCTTTATATGAAGATATGTTACATTCAAGCCTTTCATCAAAACATAACAAGATTTTTATACATCGTTTAGGGGATGTGGGCTTCGATGGCTGGCCTTTGTGTATTATCTATTCCCTAGCTGCCCTTGTAAAGATGGTGATGAGCTGCCTTCTTGAATTTCTGCAGTCCATTTGATGTAGTTACACCCACAGTGTTAGGGAAGGGATTCCATGATCTTTACCCAGCCAGTGAAGGAACGTCAATATATTTCCAAATTAGGATGGTGAGTGACTTGGATGGGAACTTGCAGGCAGTGGTGTTCCCATGTTTCAACTAGATGGAAGTGGTCATGAGTTTGGAGGATGATATTGAAAGAGTCTTGGTGACTTTCGTAGGAAGCTGTGAGTTTAGGGCTGTTAGTAATAAATCCATAAATCTGTTTTTCATTTCATTAATTCTAAAAAAGTTTTATCAGCTTTCCCTCAAAACAGAATATCTGCCTTTTTATTCACTACAAAATTAATGTTTTGGGAATCTGCTGCATTGTAAATACACTAAATGAACCTAAACGCTTTGATTGAATTCCTACCCAAATGAAATTGATTTAGACTGGTGTAATGGAAGTGATGAAATGGACTGCCATTTTTCAACTTCAAACATTTGAGTTTAAAGTTGGGATAGTTTCATGGACTAAAATGGTCCTGTAACAGGAATTTAGAGACATGGTAGTAGATTAGAGAAAGGCTACTTCCAAGGTTGTAATCTCAGGATTACTTCCAGTGCCACGCACTATTGAGTATAGGATTAGGAAGATAGATCAGATAAATGCTAAAGGAATGGTGTAGGAGGGAGGTCTTTAGATTATTGGATGATTGGGACAGTTTATGGGGTAGATGAGACATGTACAAGCTGGATGAGTTGCTCCTGAAATGAAATGGGCATCCAGCTCCACACCTTGTTATCTCCAATATCCTTGCTGGAATGTTTGCTTGTGCCTTTAGGGAGGTTTTTGATGCACAGAGAGATCTGGGTGTTCAGGTCCATTGTACCCTGAAGGTGGCAACGCAGGTTGATAGAGTGGTCAAGAAGGCATATGGCATGCTTTCATTCATCAGACAGGGTATTGAGTACAAGAGTTGGCAGGTCATGTTACAGTTGTATAGGACTTTGGTTCGACCACATTTGGAATACTGCGTACAGTTCTGGTTGCCACATTACCAAAAGGATGTGGATGCTTTGGAGAGGGTGCAGAGGAGGTTCACCAGGATGTTGTCTGTTATGGAGGGCGCTAGCTATGAAGAGAGGTTGAGTAGATTAGGACTATTTGCATTAGAAAGACGGAGGTTGAGGGGGGACCTGATTGAGGTGTACAAAATCATGAGAGGTACAGGCAGGGTGGATAACAAGAAGCTTTTTAGCAGAGTGGGGGACTCAATTACTAGGGGTCACGATTTCAAGGTGAGAGGGGAAAAGTTTAAGGGAGATATGCATTGAAAGTTCTTTACGCAGAGGGTGGTGGGTGCCTGGAATGTGTTGCCAGCGGAGGTGGTAGAGGCAGGCACGATAGCGTCATTTAAGATGTGTCTAGAAAGATACATGTATGGGCAGGGAGCAGAGGGATACAAATCCTTGGAAAATAGGCTACATGTTTAGATAGAAGATATGGATCAGAGCAGGCTTGGAGGGCCAAACAGCCTGCTCCTGTGCTGTAATTTTCTTTGTTCTTTGCTCTTTGTTTTCAACTAATTTGGCAAGGGGATGGGACACAGAGTAAGTTCAGGATCATGGTTTATTCAGATGTTGAGCCAAGATGGTGGCAGAGAAGGACACTTCTGCCAGAGCTCCTCTGTTCTGCCTGCTCTTTTTCTTTCTTTTTCCCTTCTTTTCTTTTTTTCTCTCTTTTCTTCTTCCCTCCCATCATTTCCCCTTAGCACCGGAGGCGAATATAGGTGGGTGCTGGCAGTAGCGAATCCAGGAGTACAAGCCCGGGGAACGGGCTGCAACACCATGTGAGCTGCGTGTCCTGGAGCAGCTCAGGGAATGAGCCAGTACAGCGCGTGGGCTGTCAGCCCTGGAATGCTGCGTGGGGAACACCAAGTCCCAGAGTGGTGCGAGAGAGGTGAATCCCAGTAAAGCATGACTTATCTTTTTGCTGCTGAGTGCCGGTGAGGAGCAGACTGGAGTTTGGTTTGATGTGGGATGATTGTTGGTCTGGGGCCTGGCACCACGTGCTGAGCTGCTGCTGTTTGATACTTTCACCGAACTGTCATATAAATCCTTTTCTTTTAATCCTCTTATGTGAACAACATTATATTTTTTTAACTCTGTGAGATTTGTACCTTGGTTCTTATACTTAAGATGGTGCCATTAAAAGGCAGCCATTGCAAGAACTTTTCACTGTAGAAGTAGAGGAGTATATGTGACAATAAAGGATATTTTATTCTATTCTATCCTATATAGAAGGAATGCTAGGACAGTCCAGCAGGTGGAGAAGACACGGCTAGGATAAGGCGCATGGGAGGTCTGGAGAGATAAATTGTATCTATTTTAATGCGAGGAGCTTGACTGGTAAGGTAAGGATGAATTTACAGCAATGATCAGCATGTGGAAATATGATATTGGTGCAATCATTGAGATATGACTGAAGGAAGGACATGACTGGCAGTTCAATATTCCAGGCTATAGAAGATTTAGGCACAATGGGGGATGGGAATTATGAGAGAGGTGGGGGCATTGCATCATTGATATAATGAACTATTATTGCAGTGATGAGGGAGAATGTTTTAGAAGGGTCTTCAAATAAGGCATTTGCTTAGAGGTAATAAATAAAAGTAGGATGATTACTTTCCTGGGATCATATGACAGGCCTGCCAACAGTCAGAGGGAGATAGAGAAGCAGATATGTAGGCAAATCACAATGAGGTGTTAGAGAATCAGGATTATAATTGCAGGGGATTTCAACTTTGCTAAAATTAACTAGGATCCCCTTAGTGTGAAAGGATTAGATGGGGTGGAATTTTTAAAGTACATCCAGGAGAGCTTTTTGTGCCAGGATGTAGATAGTTATACTGGAGATGGGATATCGCTAGACCTAATCCTAGGGAATGAAGCTGGTCAAATCGCTGAAGTGACCATAACTCTGTAAATTTCAAAGTTATTATGCAAAGGGACAAGGATAGTTCATAAGGTAAGTGTCTAAATTTGGGGAAGGCTGATTTTAATATCATGAGACAACATCTGGCAATTTCTAGGATCAGCTACTTGCAGGTGAGCCTACATTTGGAAAGTTGGAATCTTTTAAAAGTAGTATTGTGAGAATTCAGGCCAGTGAGTTCCTCTGAGAGAGAAAGGCAATGGCAACAAATCCATGGAACCTGGACATCAAGGCATATGGAGAGTTTGATAAAAAAAAATGAAAGAAACAGACATCAGGTACAGGGCAGTGAAAACAGGAGATATCTTTCAAAGGTATGGAGAGTGTAAGTGGTTTCTTGAGTGCAAAGAGAGGCTACGAAATATCTTTGGTAGATACGATCAAAAAACTCTAATTTAAAGTTTTCTATAAATATGCTAAGAATAACAGGATTACCAGGGAAAGAATGGGACTTATTAGAGACAAAAGGACCAACTTGTGTCTCGAAACTGAGGATGTGGTTGAGGTCTTAAATGAATAATTCTCATCTGAGTCCACAATTATTTGATTTGGTTTGATTTATTGTAGTCACGTGTGCCTAAGTGCAATGAAAAGCCTTGTTTGCGAACAGTACAGGCAGATCATAGTAAGCAAGGATATACAGATCATAACTTAGGCAGAGTGAAGCATACAGCTTACACTGCACAGGAGGTGCACAAAGCAAGGTCAACATTAACAAGATCAACGTTATTTGAAGTCAGAGAGCCCGTTCATCAGTCTAATAATGGCAGGTAAGAAGCTGTTCTTGAACCTGTTGGTGCGTGTGTTCAAGCTTCTATATCTTCTGACTGATGGAAGAGGTTGTTGGAGATCATTACCAGGGTGGGATGGGTCTTTGATGATGTTGGCAGACTTTCTGCAGCAGTGAGAAGTGTAGATGGAATCCATGGATGGAAAGTTGGCTTCCACGATGGCCTGAGCTGTGCACACCACCTTCTGTAGTTTCATACAGTCCTGGGCAGAGCAGTTGTCATATCAGACCATTATACACGCAGACAATATGCTTTCTATGGTGCATCTGTAAAAATTGGTGAGTCACCTTATGGACATGCCAAATTTCCTGAGCTGCCTGAGGAAGAAAAGAGGCGTTGTTCTGCCTTCATGACTGTTGTGCTTACCTGAGAAGTCCAGGACAGGTTGTCGGTTATCTTCACTCCTCAACTTGATGCTCTCAACCCTCTCAACCAATGGAGAAAGACAATGTAGCTGGGGATTTTGATTGGGATCTTGAAGTTCTAGGACACGTTAAAATTAATACAGAGGCGGTAGTGGATGCTTTAGTGGGCATAAAGTTGCATAAGTCCCCAGGGCCTGATGAGATATCTCCCAGGCTGCTATAGGGGGCAAAGGAGGAGACTACTGGGGCCCTGATGACTATGTTTAATGCTTCGCTGGCCGCAGGTAAAATGCCAGATGACTGCAATATGTTTCCTTTGTTCAAGAAAGACAGCAGGGATAGACCAGGTAATTATAGACCAGTTAATCTGATATCAGTGGTAAGGAAATTATTGGAAAAAATTCTGAGGGACAGGATTAATCACCACTCGGAAAGGCAAAGATTTATCAGGGATAGCCAGCACAGATTTGTTTTAGAAAGATCCTGCCTGACTAATTTAAGTGAATTTTTTGTTAGCGTAACTAAATATCCTCATCAGGGCAGTACAGTTGTTGTGATTTACAAAGACTTCATTAAGGACTTTGACAAATTCTCAACATAGAAAGCTGATCCGAAGGTTAAGAGCCCATGGGATCCAAGCCAAGTTGGCAAATTGAATCCAAAATTGGCGAACAAATTGGAGGCAAAGGGTGATGGTGGAGGGTTGTTTCTTTGTTTGGATCCCTATGACCAGTGGTGTCCCACAGGGATTGGCACAGGGACGCTTGCTGTTTGTTAAGTGACTTGGATGTAAATGTAGAAGGCATAATTTGTCAGTTTTTAGGTGACATGAAAATTGATGGTGTTGATAGAGAGGAGGATGGTCTTAGGGTACAATCTGATAGTGATCATCTGGTAAGTTGGGCAGAGCAATGGCAAATAGAATTTTGTCCTGAAAAGTGTCAGGTGATGAATTTTGGGAAGTCCAATAAATTGAAGGATATACACAATGAATGGTAAATCCCCAAGGAGTACCGAGGAACAAGGGGACTTTAGAATACAAATCTATAGATTCCTGAATGTGTCAGAACAGGCAAACAGGGCAATGAGGAAGGTACAGAGGATGCTTGCTTTCAGTAGTCAGGGCGTAGAATATAGAAGCATAGACATCTTGTTATGGCTTTTGGTGAGCCTACAGATGAAATTCTGCGTGCAATTATGATCACCACATTCTCAAAAGGGTGTGGTTAAAATGGAAAAGGGACAAAAGGAAATTCACCAGGATGATACCTGGGATGATAAGTCTCAATTATTAGGAGGGACCTGACTAGTTGGATTTGTTTTCCTTGGAGCCAAGGAGGCTGAGAGGTGATCTGATTAAGGTATACAAAATTATGAGAAGCAGAGACAGAGTAGACTGTGAGAATCTTTTTTCCCATGGCAAAAGTATCTAAGACCAGAGTGCATAAATTTAAAGTGAGAAATAAGTGGTTTAGAGGTAATCTGAGAGAAGATTTTTCACAAAGAGAGTGGTAGAAATATGGATATTGGAAGTAGCTGGAGGCAGGTACTCTCACAACATTTAAGAAGTATCTGGATTAGTGCTTAAATTACCAGGGTTCAATAAGCTATGGGCTAAGTGCAGGTAAAAGGGATCAGTGCAGTTTGGTATTTGTTATTCAGCATAGACATGGTGGGCCGAAGGTACTATTTTTATGCTTTATGGCTCTATGACTCCAACACTTCCAGGATTCTAAGGACATTTTAAATTAACTTCTCTTGATCTGCCTTTTTGTACAGGATATTTTAGAAAGTATATGTACCTGTGTCTGTCTGGGTGTTTGATGCCTGGCTTTAATTTTTTCCAAGATTAGGTTAAATTCCATTTCTTTTACTCAACAAACCTTGCAACACCATCTATGATAATTAATACTATGTTTTATTTGAAGAATAATATCGCTGTGTTCTGGCAGTAATTAAAAATCTGTGCTGCGACCAATTAAACAACAAAATAATTGAAACTATCACCTAATCAACTAATTATTCTGGATGATATTATAAGAAAGGTCTGGAGTAACAGTTTAAATTTGTAGAGTTAGATGATTCATGTTGGTTTTGTAATTTCTATTATTCTATGTTTTTTTTTTCTTTAATCTTACTAATGGCCAAGAGCATGTTGCTCTGGAGCCTACTTTTGTCACTTGTTAACACCTTTTGACCATCTTAGAAAACAATTGGTATGGAAAAGATAATAAGATATGCCATCAATTGTTGTGATCTACTTTCAAGCACTGTCCACATCAATGACGAGCAAGGTGTTATAAGCTTCCAGATAGCATAGCATTAAATGAGAAAACAGGTCTTACGTGCTTATGCACCAACTTTCCATAAGAAAATGGGCACATTCAACCCAAATAATACAATTTCAGTTCATCTTAATAATATTTCCAAACTATAGGCCAATTTAGCCTGCTTCCAATATAATGGCATGACAGACCATTACTACACAATTTCAATTTGATTTTCCTGATTAATTAGTTAAAGAGCAAACCTTTGCTGAATAAATCATTGTTCCAAGTCCAGCTGAGGGCAGACAAGATCCATGTAAGTTAGTAAAATGCCATTCAACATATCTTCCGTATGTTGCAGAATGTGAAGTTCTCTATATAAATGTTAACTCACTCATGGATATATTTTAATAAAATGCTTTATAATTTACATTTTCTGAAGGGATTGACAGATTAGAATTCCTTTGAACTCAGTATAGCCCCATTGCAAATGTGCTTGTTATATTTCTTCTAATCTGTTATTTCTCAACACATTGAACTTTTTTTTAACATATTCACAATTTCATCTGAGCATTTTTTAGTTTAGAACTTGATTGGAATTGGAGTTTTGAGGATAGGTTGGAGAGATTGAGACTGTCCTCCTTGGAGAAAAGGAGGTTAAGAGGAAATCTGATTGAAGTTCTCAAAATCATGAGGGGACTGGATAGAGTAGGTGAGGAGAAACAGACCCTGCTCATAAAAGGATGAAAATGAGACGGTATGGATTTAACCTGTGGGTTTTTTTTAAAAAAGGGAAGCAACCATGGTGAGAGAAAAGAAGCCTTTTCATGCAGTGAGTGATTCAGGTCTACAATGCATAACCTAGAAGAATGGTGAAGGCAAGATCCTCTGAGCTATTCAAGAGGGTATTAGATGAGTATTTGAATGGAAACAACATGCAAGAACATGGGCAGGAGAATAGTACTAAGTGATGATGCTCATTTGGACTGTCCAGGCAGATGCAATGGGCTGAATGGCCTCCTTTTACACTGTACCGATTCTGTGATTCATCCACTCAGGCATAATGTAGCTTCCAAAACCAGGTGACTGCAGATCCACCTGCAGGAGGTGGCAGATGTAGGTAACTGCATCTCCAGTCATGTGAAGGTGACTCCTATACTGTACTTCACTTATCTGCAAATAGCAATAATCCTGTCAGTACACAGTTTCTTGGTACACTGCTTGATGGCACTGAAAGCCGTGGTGCCCCTCTTCAGGCACTGCTTATTCCTCCATAGCTGGAGTCCCCGAATGCTGTGTCTCTGCTTCTGTTGGTGCTGCATATATCTCCTTCTCCTTCTTAAGCCCCCACAGCATTGCTGGTACAGCTGCTTGGTTAATTTGGTCACACATGTGACCCAGAAGTAATAATTTGTCAAGAAATATCTGAAATGAGATGTTTCTACTTCTATTTAAGATGTTGATGCAGTCAGGTTGCCCTTTGGACCACTATCAGGTTCCTCATGCGTTAGCTGAAAGCCTGCCCTTGGCCATCTCTGCCTGGTTAGGTGAGTCGTCCATGATCCTTGCTTGGTTTTCCTCTTCCTCTGCCATGTGTAAGATCCCTATAGCCTTCACTTTTACACTGCTGTTATGCTTGCCGCAAGTACCTCAATCTGACTCTTGGTGTTCAATGCATCTCCACAATCTTGGAATTGGCAGCATTCAAAATGGTTTCACCCCCATATCCTGAGCTTTCAGATGCCTGAGTCAGTGAGTGCGTCTGCACAGCTGCACGTGGAATAACATACACCCTACCTTGACCACCATCACCATCATCATTACCACTGCTGATAAATCCTATGTGCCCTTCTCAGAGTTAGATGAATCATGGGACATAGTTGGAGTGTTGGTGTTAGGAGCTGATCGTGCTTTCTCGCCTTTATTCTGCTGTGAGCGTGTCCTTTCAGTGCTAAGCCATTGACTGAGTGCTCAGATAATAGTATATTTCTGTTTCAGTTTCAATTTCTTCAGTTGGGTATGTTTTCTCTGCGCAGGAACATGTGCATGCAGACCTCTGGTCCCTCCCATTTGTACTGTACATTCTTCTTATATGATAACTTAAGAGGAGGATAGCTTTTTTAAATTTTTTTCATTCACCATTTACCCTCTCAAACTACATTACACTTCTTTCTTAACACTGTAGACAGCCTTCTTCTTTCTTCTGATGCTTTCTCTGTCTTTCTTCAAGTCTCCTTTTGACCTATATACCTGCCCCTTCACTACCTCCTTTAATATTCCAGATTCTTCTTCAGACCCTACTCTCATCCTGATCCTTATGCCCAACATTAGCCTTACATCATCTCTTGTTCAGTCACATGCTGTTTATTCCTCTATGATACAATAATAATCCCATTCTATTTCCTACCCTAAATATATGGCTTCCAGCCTCCTTGTGCCCCTGGCTCCTCTTGATGTGATTTTCCCCTCCCTACATCCCAATTGCTTCCCTCCACTTTCCAGGATCTTTCCAAAACCTGCTGACAGCCATAAACTTTAATTTCAATTTCCTACCATTCCTCTCCAACTAACCTACCTTTCTCTGAACCATTCGAATTTTGTCATTTTTGCTGAGGCAAGCTTTTCGAAAAATGTTAATGTTTGAACATGTTGGTTGATTCTCGGATTGGGGGAGTATCAAATGTACAGCAGCGAGTGAGCAAACTCCCAATTTCATTTCGCTAGACAGGCAAGAAAGGCTCAACACTACTGCTTGTCCATCGGGGCTTCAAAAGGACAGAATTCATACTGTGGTGACTCCAGTGCAGTGAGGTATAGCTATAGCATGTCAAGTTTTTTATAAGCAACACTCACACTTGGAAATAGGAGGTCATGGTGTTAAAATATGGCAAAATTGTGGGGTCTGATTTATTTTTTAAATAGCTAGAAAGATTTTATGTATTCACATTAAGATATTCAGAATATATTTGCAAAAATTATTTGCAACCTACGGCTGGATTTTTATTACCAATGTTCAGCCTGTACTAAAAGTTCAGGTTTTGAAAGAGTTATAACAAGGGTAATTATAAGCTGTGTATAGCGCCAAAAGCCTTTTTAAGAAAACATCAGCAAGTAAAAATGGAGGAATGGTTGAGATAGCTATTGGAAATGCTGCAGTGATATTAATACCGAAATAGCCAAAACGTCAGCATCCCTATCTGCATAGATAATTCATTGCAAATTTTGTTACGATTTAAAGTATTTAACCTGCTAAGTTTAATAACACTTAATGAGTAGGATGATGCATAAATATAGTCTACAATTGCTTTCAGGGATATTTCTTTAAACATTTCATCAAAATTGTAGCATGCAAAAATAAAGCACAATTTCTTAGCTTCCAGTCAAGAAAACAAAACGGTTAACTAAGGTTTAAAGCCAGCTGAATACCTGGAGAAGATCCTCTAATTTTCATTCAATAATCTGAACTGCAGTTACCATATGAAAGAATCTAAAAAGAAAACTTGGCATATTTCTAAAATGATTTTCTTTTCAACCCATCTGGAGATGTTATTATTACATCTCTGGAGCAGGTATGGCTTTGAATCTAAGTCTCCTGATTCAGAGAAAGGGACACTGCAACTGCACCACAAAAGCCCTTGATCTAAGTGTTTTCTATTCGGTTTAATATAAGAATCACTTGCTTCCAAGAGGAGGGAGAAATTGGGCATGACAATGGCTGAGTACATTGGTCTTTTCCGAGAATTGGGAGGGACACCACATGGAAAAATGCAATTCTGTGGACATCTGTGTTCTCATACAATATTACTTCTTTCAGATGTATGTAAGCTCTGTGTTGACTGGCAGAAACACCGGACCTAGCAT
The DNA here is from genome assembly GCA_024137785.1 of Ginglymostoma cirratum. Classification (NCBI taxonomy): domain Eukaryota; kingdom Metazoa; phylum Chordata; class Chondrichthyes; order Orectolobiformes; family Ginglymostomatidae; genus Ginglymostoma; species Ginglymostoma cirratum. The sequence continues at coordinate 25,685,087 of JAHRHZ010000049.1, forward strand.
AGCTTGAGGATTATGCAGTGTTACCCATCATATTTTCCTTACTAGCAGTTGTGTCAGTGTTCCATCTGGTTCAGAAGATTACAGCATTGTTCTTTGATCTTTAACTAAAGACTGTGAAGGAACATTACTTCCAAAGAGCAGATGCAGAATGCTAAGTTCCAATATCAAGATCACACCTATGGGACAATTTCCTTTGTGTGCTGTGTCACAAAAAAAAAATTACCGTATTCTTTATAAACAAGTTAGAAATCCTGTTATATTCAATGAATCGTGTAAAATAATCTACGATGGTTACAGATTTTCTGTTTTTGCATTTGACCATATAGAGAAATTTGACTTCTGTGCATGACTGTAAAATGACTGATGACAAACCAGCATTCCGTTAAATTTTTTGCATTTTTCTCATTTTTTATTTCTCTTGTAATCAATGGATAGAAGAAACACGGTCACAATTATTCCCTTGTATAGCTAAATGAAGAAACTCAATTGGCTATAATGCATACCATGTAGGGGAGTCTGCCCAATGTTCTTCTATAAGCTGTGTCCAGGTGATTTAATAAGCCAAAGTGCAGCAATATTTAGCTTGCTTTGCTCTAAATCAATTAATAATTTTCACTGTATGATCAATGGTGTTTTTCTGTGTTACCAGGTAGTGATGCCAAACATTTTAACTTACTTCTCATGCTTAGGATAACAGAAGACAGTCGACTGACATGTTGACAACTGCCAGGATTCACTACCAGACAAGTTGCACCCTGCAAAACCTTTAGGAGAGCTACATTGTTCATGACTCATCATTCACTTCATTGTATTATTACTCCAGAAAGGAAACTTTTCATTTCTTTTCATGAGTCACTGCTTTTAGAAAAAAAATACCCATGGTTTTTGGGTTTTTTAGGTGTGATTATTGATTTTTAAGTAGCAATAATCAGTCTTTGAATTGTAATGTTTGTGATAAAATATAGGCCATTGATTTTTGAATTCCATCAACTAATCTTTATAATCTTTAATTTTGATGGACTGAAATGGTTTGAAAAAGGAAAGAAAAATTGACTTAAAAGTGCAGTAATCACCTGACCGTAGATTGAAACAAATTTCATGAAATGGTCAATGAAAAGTAACAATCTGAACTGAAACCAACATCTTTTTTAAAAAAGGCTGAAATCAGTCAGGCATGAAGAAACCTATATCTTCAGCTTGATTTACGTCCTAATGAGAAATATGCATGTTGGTCATAAAAGATTGCCTACAATTATCCAGCCATGATAAAAATGACCAAGACGCGGGAACACATGAGTGAGCTGTATTTCAAGGAGCTACTTTGGCAGAGTGAAGAAGATAGGTTGTAGAGTCACCCAGTACAGAATAAAGCCCTTCAAGCCATCAAGCCTGTGCCAGTTCAAAATAACCATCTACCTAACTATTGTAATCCCATGTTCCAGCACTTAGCCCTTAATCTTGTATGCCTTGGCATTGCAAGTGCACATCTAAATATTTCTTCAATGTTGTGAGAGTTTCTGCCTCTACCACCTTTACAGTTAATGAGTTCCACATACATATCACTTTCCGGGTGAAAATATATTTCCTCACACTACATTTTTACACTCCTGCTCCTTATCTTAAAATCCATGTCCTGTCGTCATTGATCCCTCCACCAAGAGAAATGTTTCTTCTGGTCTACCCTGTCCATACCCCTCACAATTTTATACATTTCAATCATGTTCCCACTCAGTCTCCTCTGTTCCATGGAAAGCAACCTCAGTCTATTGAATCTCTCTTCAGAACTAAAGTTTTGCTGCCCAGGCAACATCCTGGTATATTTTTCAGCACCCTCGCCAGTGCAATCACATTGCTCCGAAAATGTGAATTCCAGACCTGCACACAATGCTCTAGCTGTGTCCTAGTCAAATTTTTATACGGTTCTAGTATAACCTCCCTGCTCTTAAACACCTTACCTCAGCCTTTAAAAGCAAGTATCCCATCTGTCTTTTTAACTACCATATCTACTTTTTCTGCTACCTTGGGGGATATATGGACATGCACACCAAAGTCCCTCTGATCCTCGGTGCTTCCCAAGGTCCTACCTTTCACCATGTATTCCAAAGTCTTGTTTGTCCTGCCCAAGTGCATCACCTCACATTTATCTAGTTTGTGACTGAAACTGGAAGAGTCTCTCTGTCTCTCTCAAAAAAGGCAAAACTGGTGAGTAGGCATATTGGAGAATCAACCCAAATTCATAGTATATAAAAACCAAAAGAACTGCGGATGCTGTAAATCAGGAACAAAAACAAAGTTGCTGGAAAAGCTCAGCAGGTCTGGCAGCATCTGTGGAGCAGAAAACAGAGTTAACGTATTGGGTCCGGTGACCCTTCCTCAGTTCTGAGTTCTCCTCCACAGATGCTGCCAGACCTGCTGAGCTTTTCCAGCAACTTTGTTTTTGTTCCAAATTCTTAGTATCTCTGGTGTCTGTTGCTGCCATAGATCCAGGACTTTTCTGACCAACAGCGGTCTCAGGTTAAAACCTGACATCTTAAAAGATACTCTAAGGAGTTTAAACTGCATATTCTTCTTTCTTCTTGGACTGGACACCATCTCCTTTTTGCCTTCTCTACTTGCTGTTGTGTGTCTGTTTGAGGTGACATCATTATTATTTTTCATGGCATTATCCTTATACTCAAGAGAATCTTGTAATTCATTTGTTACTGTTTCTGATGTATGAGCTAATGACATTTTGAATGGAGTGAACTTTGAGTTGGAAGGTAATTCAAAATCTTTACTGTTGCCATCTTAGAAGGTTGAAAAGAGAGAGCTGATTCACCCCTCTGGTCTGCTCATAACAGACCAAATGTTTACATACAGAACATGGACATTGTAGGCTGACCAACTTTTATTTCCTTTCCTTAACTGCTCTTAGATGGGGTTGGTGAGCTGCATTTTTGAACAACTGCTGTTCATGTGGGATAAGTATTTACAGTGCTGTAGGCAAAGGAGTTTCAGAACTTTGATCAGCAATTGTGAAAGAGCATCAATAAAGTTCCAGGTCAGAATGCTGAATGGATTGGGGGAAAACCTACAGATGGTGAAGTTTCTATGTATCTACTGCTCTTGTCCTTCCAGGAGGGGAGGCTACAGCTTGGAAGGTATTGTCAAATGAGTCTTGTTGAGTTGCTGCAGTACATTTTGAAGATATGGGGGAAAGGAATGGTCAGTTAGGTTAGTTGGCTAGGTAGTTTGTTTGCAACTCAGAGAGATACCCACAGCATTACTTCATATCCCACACGAGCTGAAGTTACCACGAAGATCCTGCCTTCTCAGCCTCACTCCTAAGACCTGTTCTTATAGACATGGTATTAATGTGACCAGTCAAATGCATTTTCTGGTCATGGCTAACTTGAATGATAGTTAAGGATTCGGTAATGGTACTTTTTTTCATTTATTCATTCACAAGATGTGGACATTGCTGGCTGGGCCAGCCTTTATTGTCCATCCCTAGATGACCTTCAGAAGATAGTGATGATCTGCCTTCTTGAAGTACTTCAGTCCATGTGTTGTAGGTGATCCACAATGCCCTTAGGGAGGGTATTCCAGGATTTTGTCACAGAGAAACTGATGGAACAGCGATATATTTCCAAGTCAGGATGGTGAGTGGCTTGAAGGGTAACTCACAGGTGGTAGTGCTCCCATCTATCCCCTGCCTTGTCCTTCTAGGTGAAAGCGGTGCTGGTTTGGAAGGTGCTGCCTGGGGAGCCTGGTGCTACTGAGTGTCGGTAGTGCCGGGAATACTGCCCAATTTTGTAATGTTAGCAAATTTGGATATTTGATATATTATGCTATTATTCAAGTCGTTAATGAATATTGTGAATAAGTGAGGTCCAAACACCAATCCCTGAGGGATACCACTAGTCACATCCTGCCAGTTTATGTACTTAGCCATTCTTCCAACTCCCTGTTTCCTGCCACTTAAACAATTTCCTATCCATGCGAGTAATTTGCCCTCAGCTCTGTGGGCTACCACCTTAGTTCACATTCTCCTGTGTGGGACTTTATCAAAAGCTTTCTGGAAATTCGTAAAAACAGCATCCATTGACTTACATCTGTCTACAATCTTTGTCAGTTTGTCAAAGTGGTGACACAATAACACAATGGCTAGCACTACTGCTTCACAGTGCCAGGGTCCCAGGTTCAATCCCAGCCTTGGGTGACTGTCTCCCTGTGCCTGTGTGGATTTCTGCCAGGTGCTCTGGTTTCCTCCTACAGTCCAAAGATGTGCAGGTTACATTGAGTGGCTGTTTAAAATTGTCCCATTGTGTGTGGGGATGTGCAGACTAGGTGGGTTAACCATGGGGAATGTGGTGTAATAAGAACTAGGTGGGATGCTTTTTGGAGGGTTGGCTCAGACTCAATGGTACAAATGGCCCCTTTCTGCGATGTAGGGATTCTATGAGCTTCTTCTAAAAAACCTCTATGAGGTTTGTCAGGCATGAGTGAAATGATCAAACATCCAATCCAGAGTTGCAACCCTTGAATCCATGGAACAGTGAAGGATTATGATTAGGGCATCAACAATGTGCTCTCCTACTTCTTAAACAATCCATTGTTGATTGTTGGAAAAACCCATCTGGTTCACTAAAGTCCTTTAGGGAAGGATATCTGCCATCCTTACCTGGTGTGGCCTACATGTGACTCCAGACTCATAGCAATGTAGTTGACTCTTAGCTGCCCTCTGGGCAATTAGGGACAGGCAATAAATGCTGCCTGGCCAAAGATGCCTTCATTCTATTAATGAATAAAATAAATTTTCCCATTCTGTGGAATCTGTATTGTTCTTTGCATTTACGTAAGCTCTTTCTTTTAAGTTTATCCTGTCCCTTATGTCTTTAGTTGTCCATGGTTCTATTTCTTTTGGGAGTTGGAGCTTTTCCTTGTCAAGTGTACAAACTGCCTCTGAATGGCATTAAATGTTTCTTCGAACACCCTGCACCGTTCCTCGATTGTTTTACCAATTAGCAGAGCTTCCTAGTTTACTATGGACAGTCTTGGCCTCATCCTATTAAAGCCTGCCTTACTTAATCCCAAAACTCTAGTATCCAATCTTGGCTTGTCTCTTAAGAACACTACATGAAACTTGATCATGTTATGATCACTATTTGACAAATGCTCATAAACAATTAGGTCACACATTAAATCAGGCTGATTGCTTATTGCTGGATCCGATATTGTTTATCCCTTTGTTGCATCCAAGACATATTGTTGTAGGAAACTGTCCGGACACAGTCTAGAAATTCACAACAAGATGTTTGTCTATCTCTCCCAGCATGTGCTAAAACTAAAATCCCTCACTAAAACTACCCTGCCTTTGTTACATAGTTGCCTAATTTCAGCATTTACAGAACCAGGCACTTCTGAGTTGCATCCAGGTCGTCTATATATGGCACCTATTGTGGTTTTAATTCCTTTACAGTTCCTCAGTTCCACCCATAGGTTCCTCACTGGGCACTTTCCCCTCATACATCCTCAATGACCATATGAATGTTAATTGCCACTACTCAGCCCAAGCCTGATATTGTCTATATCCACAGAAGTGGGAAGTTGTGTGTGGACCCTGTGGAGATCAGAGAGGTGCTAAACAAATATTTCTCATCTGTTTTCACTCGGGAAAAGGAGAATATTGTAGAGGAGAAGACTGAGATATGGGCTATTAGACTTGAAAGGATTGAGGTTAGTAAGGAGGAGGTGTTATCAATCCTAGAAGGTGTGAAGGTAGATAAATCCCCTGGGCCGGATGGGGTTTTTCCGAGGATTCTCTGGGAAGCTAGGGAGGAGATGGCGGAGCCTTTGGCCTTGATCTTTGAGTCGTCATTGACTACAGGTTTAGTACCAAATGACTGGAGGATTGCAAATGTTGTGCCCTTGTTCAAGAAGGGCAGTAGAGATGACCCAGGTAATTATAGACCAGTGAGCCTTACATCTGTTGTAGGAAAAGTTTTGGAAAGGATTATAAGAGATAGGATTTATAATCATCTAGCAAGCAACAATTTGATTGGAGATAGTCAACATGGATTCATCAAGGGCAGGTCGTGTCTCACGAACCTCATTGAGTTTTTTGAGAAGGTGACCAAACATGTGGATGAGGGTAGGGCAGTTGACGTGGTGTACATGGGCTTCAGTAAAGCCTTTGATAAGGTTCCACATGGTAGGCTATTGGAGAAAATGCGGAGGCATGGGATTGAGGGAGATTTAGCAGTTTGGATTAGAAACTGGCTTTCTGAAAGAAGGCAACGAGTGGTGGTTGATGGAAAATATTCAGCCTGGAGTCCGGTTACTAGTGGTGTGCCACAAGGATCTGTTTTGGGACCACTGCTGTTTGTCATTTTTATAAATGACTTGGACCCAGACATAGGTGGATGGGTTAGTAAGTTTGCAGATGACACTAAAGTCGGTGGAGTGGTGGACAGTGTGGAAGAATGTTGCAGGTTGCAGGGAGACTTGGATAAACTGCAGAATTGGGCTGAAAGGTGGCAAATGGAGTTCAATGCAGATAAATGTGAGGTGATTCACTTTGGGAAGAATAATAGGAAGGCAGAATACTGGGTCAATGGAAAGATTCTTGGTAGCATGGATGTGCAGAGGGATCTTGGTGTCCAGGTACATAGATCCCTGAAAGTTGCCACCCAGGTTGATAGTGCTGTTAAGAAGGCATACGGTGTGTTAGGTTTCATTGGTAGAGGGATTGAGTTCCGGAGTCGTGATGTCATGCTGCAACTGTACAAAACGCTAGTGCGACCTCACTTGGAATATTGCGTACAGTTCTGGTCGCCCCATTACAGGAAGGATGTGGAAGCATTGGAAAAGGTGCAGAGGAGATTTACCAGGATGTTGCCTGGTCAGGAGCGAAGGTCTTATGAGGAAAGGCTGAGGGACTTGGGTCTGTTCTCATCGGAGAGAAGAAGGCTAAGAGGGGATTTAATAGAGACATACAAAATGATCAGAGCATTAGATAAAGTGGACAGTGAGAGTCTTGTTCCTAGGATGATGACGTCGGCTCATACGAGGGGGCATAGCTGCAAATTGAGGGGTGATAGATTTAAGACAGATGTCAGAGGCAGGTTCTTTACTCAGAGAGTGGTAAGGGCGTGGAATGCCCTGCCTGCCAATGTAGTGAACTCAGTCACATTAGGGGCATTTAAACAGTCCTTGGATAAGGATATGGATGATGATGGGATAGTGTAGGGGGTGGGCTTAGATTAGTTCACAGGTCGGCGCAACATCAAGGGCCGAAGGGCCTGTTCTGCGCTGTATTGTTCTATGTTCTATGTTCTTAGATAACAAGGTGTAGAGCTGGATGAACAAAGCAGACCAAGCAGCATCAGAGGAGCAGGAAAGCTGACGTTTCAGGCCTAGACCCTTCTTCAGAAATCTTGTCTAGATCTTGTTGCATTTGAACACGGACTGCTTCAGTATCAGAGGAATCATGAATGGTGCTGAATGTTGCGCAGCCGTTAGTTAATATCCCCACTTCTGATGTTATTTATGGGGAGGCAATGCCTAGTAGTGTTATCGCAGGACTGTTCATCCAGACATCCAAGTAATGTTCTAGGGCCCTGCCACTGCAGATGGTGTAAGCTGACTGCTTTCCTCAATGGCAGGTTTTTGACAGAGCTGTGAAGGTGCAAAATTTGGATTAATCTTAAAATGCCAGTCAGGACCAGCTGCTAGGGTGTCAAAAATGCATAAACAATGATACAGGGTGAATTGATTAAGAAATGGGAGACACATAAATAATCCACAGGACAACATTTTATGCAGAATGAACACATATTCTTTACTGTCTTTAAAAGGACAATACCATGTTCCTGCAATGCATTTATTATACAAGAATGCAATTCCCACTAGAAGACATTGTGCTGTGACCTTTGCATACTTAATACCGTTAAGTTGTAACTGATAATGAAAACGCATATAAATTGTGCTCCATTGAACCTTGGTGGAGAAGCGTTGTCCAACATTGGCTCCCCACAGGCATTATAAAGACACCTCTTGAATAGTGCAACTGGACTCTGAATGTTGAAATTTTACAACATAGTCTTTCTCAGACATTCAGTTGTTTCTCTGCAGCTTTTTACGCTGGGTAATGATGTGATCCAGTACCTTGGCTACCCACTGGTTGGCATCCCCATTTCACGATCCTCTACTTATTCACTTCTTTAAGAGAATTGGTTGGGTCAAGCAGTCGTGCCTTCAGCTTGAGAGCTACCTGCATCATCTATGCCTCTTCCTAGCACATTTGCCATGCTTCCCTTTATCTGTTTTTTAAAATTTATTTGCATGTAATAGAGTAATATTACATCAAGTATTGCTGCTCTCTTCATTTCTTCACTTTTCTGTTCATCAAATTCTTCTGTTCATTGAAAAAGCAGAGGAAACACATTCAAACTGGGTGGCAATGTGGCTCAGTGGTTAGCACTGCTGTCTCATAGTACCAAGGACCTAGGTGACTGTCTGTGTGAAATTTATGCACTCTGCCCTGTGTCTGCGTGAGTTTCTTCCCACAGTCCAAGGATGTGCGGGCTAGGGGGATTGGCCGTGGGAATTTGTCCATAGTGTCCAGGGATGAGCAGGCTTGATGGTTTAGCCATGGTAAGTCAGTGTAACAGGGGTAGAGTAGGGGGGTGGGTCTAGGTGGGATGCACTTCAGAGGGCCAGTGTGGATTTGATGGGTTGAATAACCTGCTTCCACACTTTTGGGATCGTATGTAACTAAACTGATTTTGCTGAATCAAGTGTTGTCAGCTCCATTCTCCTTTGGTGTAAAAGGCCACAATAGCAGTGCAATCTGACTTTTCTTTCACTGCGACCACTGAACTGGTCTTAAAAGAGAACAAAATTGCATATTGATTTAAAGGCTTTCAGGAAAGGATACCATGGGTTACCCTGGGGTTGTCAAGGTCATCACGGTTCAACTCTACTAAATTAGTCATTAGCTTCATGTTATGAATAAATGCAATAAATATAAACTATAGGCAATAAGTAAAATTGCATAGAGAGCAATTAATAAAACATAGAGTATTGTCATCTTTATTAATCAGGGTGTAAAGTACAAGAACAAGGAGGTGATGTTGAACTTGTACAAAGGCACATGTTAGACCTCAGCTGGAGCATTATGTACTGTTGGGGGTGTCACATTGTTAGAAGGATGTGAATTCATTGGAGAAAGATATTAGATAGATATTAAATCATTTGAGAGAGTGCAGAATGATTAACAAAAATAGTTCCAACAATGGGAAACTTCAGTTAAGCGGATAGATTGAAGAAGTTCAGACTGTTCTCCTTGGAGAGAAGAAGGCTGAGGTGAGATCTGAAAAAGGTTTTCAAAATCACGAGTGGGCCAAGTAGAATAGATAAGAAGAAACTAAACTGTTACAGCTTGTAAAAGAAGAAAAAAAGAATGGGAGGGCATAGATTTAAGGTGATGTGCAAACAAAGCAAGAGTGATGTGAGAAAAAAATGCCCTGCTATTACTTTGTTTATTTTTAATTTTATTGCTTTGTACAGTTTCTTTGTGATAGGCGCTAAAATAACTGACCTATACTTATCTTTTTATTGTCTCCTTCACATTTGGAATTCGGGTGGCACCTTGGCAGTTTTCCATTTGTCTGGAACTATTCCAGAATCTAAAGATTCTTGAAAAATTACTACCAGTGCTTCCGTTATCTCTGCATCTACTTCTTTTAAAAGCTACATTCCAAAACATCAGGTCCAATGGACTTATGGGTCTTTATCCTCATTAGTATTCCTCGTAGTTTGTCTCTAATGATTGTTTTTGAGTTTATTTCCTCCCCTCTTTAACCTCTTGCTTATTTAGTATTTTTTGGAATGTGTGTGTCCTCTACTGTAAAAACCGAAGCAAAGTCTTCATTCACCTCTCCTGCCATTTCCTAGTTCTCCATTAATATTTCCCTGGCTTCGTTCTCTAAGTGGTCTATGTTCACTGTTGCCTCGTTCATTTTTATATATATTAAAAGAAGCTATTACTGTCTGTTTCTTAGGAGGTGTGACAGGGTAGATGTGGAGAGGTTAGGAAAATAGGAAAGGAGTAGGCCATACAGCCCCTTGAGCGTGTTCTAACATTCAATGAGATCATGGCTGATCTGTAGCCTAATTCCTCTTGCCTTTCTTTAGCCCATATCCTTTAATAACTTTGCTCAACAAAAAAATTATCTAACCTCAGATATAAAATTAATGACTGATCCTGCTACTGATTGTGGAAGAGAGTTCCAAACATCTACAAACTTTTGTGTGTATTCGCCATTTCCACAATCACTCTTACCAATTTTTATAGTTGCAGCATAGAAAGAATCCAACCCAGATGCATCACAGCAACTGCTCTGCCCGAGACCACAAAAAATTATCTAGTCCATCACGCAAACCAGCTTTCCTTCCCTTGACTCCTTTTATTCATCCCACTGCCTTGGGAAGACTTGAAGCTCCAGAACTTGCCGCTCCCCGAGCTGAACTGTTCCATTACAGTTACAACACTGGTATCTTACCCGACAATGTGGAAATTTGCCCGAGTATGTTCTGTATATAAAAAGCAGGACAAATCTAACCCGGCTAATTACTGTCCTACAGTCTACTCTTGATCATCAGTAAAGTGTTGAAAAGTATCATAGACAGTGCTATCAAGCAGCACCTTCTCAGCAATAACCTGCCCAGTTTGGTTCTGCCAGGGCCACTCAGCTCCTGATCTCATTATAGCCTTGGTTCAAACATGGACAAAAGAGTTGAATTCCAGAGGTGAGATGAGAGTGACAGCCCTTGATAACAAGGCTGCATTCGACCAAGTGTGGCATCAAGGAGTCCTAGCAAAACTGGAATTAATACGTTTCAGAGGGCAAACTGTCCAGTGGTTGGAGTCATATCTGACACATAGGAAGATGGTCGTGGTTGTAGGAGGTCAATCATCTCAGCTCCAGGACATCTCTGCAGGAGTTCCTCAGGGTAGTGTTCTAGGCCAACCATCTTCAGCTGATTCATCAATGACCTTCCCTCCATCATAAGGTCAGAAGTGGGGATATTTGCCGATGATTGCACAATGTTCAGCACCATTCGTGACTCCTCAGGTACTGAAGCACTCCACGTTCACATGCAACAAGATCTGGACGATATCAGGCTTGGGCTGACAATTGGCAAGTAATATTTGTGCAACACAAATGACAAGCTATGACCATCTCCAATAAGAGAAATTCTAACCGCAGCCCCTTGGAATTCAATGGTATTGCCATCACTGAATCACCTACTTACAACAACTAGGGATTATCACTGACCAGAAAGTCAGCTGGACTCATGTATAGGATGGGCTGAAGGTCTAAAACTTAATGATGATATTCGGCAGCTGCATGAGAAGATAAATTGTATAGTATGGGCTGAAGGGCTAAAATTGCTGATGATACTCGACAAGCTGCAAGACCTTGGATGAGTCTTATTAAGATTCCGATACGGGCTGAAGACAGAACCTACAACTTGTTTCTCTATAGTTGCGTTTTGTCTTCTGTATCTGCTTTCTTTGTGCTGGCTGTTTGTTACACTCTACAAGAGAGAGAGAATATCATTCCAAAGTGCAGGACTTTGCTTCAGCTCAGAATTGTGAACGGTGCCAGGAACAAGCTTAAGTCTCCAGACCAGCTAAGAGTTGGTGGGCCGCCAATGGGCAGGAGGGCGTGAGACTTGTTGCTTTTACTAGAAGGACATGAGACTTGTTTTTTTTCTCCTTTCTCTTCCATTTATTATTACCACTATAATCATTTATTATTACTTAATAAACATTCATATTTAAGCAAATTGCTGTGGCTGAGCCTTCTCTTAATTATATTTTCCCGAATCTGAAAAGAATCACTTGGATACATGCTGTGATCCAAGACAACTTACCACATAAACATAGTGGTTACATGAGCAGGTCAGAAGATGGGAATACCGCAGTGAGTAACTCACCTTCTGACTCCTCAAAACCTGTCCACCATCTACAAGGTACAAGTCAGGAGTGTGATGGAATACTCCCCACTTGCCTGGATGAGTGCAGCCCCAACAACACTCGAGAAGCTTGACACCATCCAGGACAAAGCGACCGCTTGATTGGCACTACATCCGCAAGCATCCACTTCCTCCACCACCAACGCTCAGTAGCAGCAGTGTGTAATATCTACAAGATGCACTGCAGAAATTCACCAAAGATCCTCAGACAGCACTTCCATCTAGAAGGACAAGGGCGGCAGATATGTGGGAACACCACCACCTTCAAGTACCCCTCCAAGTTGCTCACCATCCTGACATGGAATTATATCACCATTCCTTCATTGTCGCTGGGTCAAAATCCTGGAATTCCCTCCCTAATAGCAAAGTAGGTGAACTGCAGCGGTTCAAGAAGGCAGCTCACCACCACCTTCTCAAGGGCAACGAGGGTTGGGCAAGAAATGTTGGCCAGCCAGCGACAACCACACCCAAAAATTAATTTTAAAAATCAAAGGTGACTCCCACTCCATTAAACTTTCTTCCACCCTCTTCCATTGGGCAGAAGAAACAAAATTTTGAAAATACATAACAACAGATTGAAGAACAGCTTCTTCCTCATAGTCATTAGACATTTGAATGGACCTCTCATATATTAGAGTTTATCTTTCTCTGCACCATCTCTGTAGCTGTAACACTATATTCTGCGATAAAAGGTACTGCAGATGCTGGAGAATCCGAATAACAAGCATGGGGCTGGATGAACACAGCAGGTCAAGCAGCATCATAGGAGCAGGAAAACTTGACGTTTCGGACCTAAACCCTTCATCAGAAATGGGGGAGGGGAAGAGGGTTCTGAAATAAATAGGGAGAGAGGGGGAAGTGGATAGAGGATGGATAGAGGAGAGGATAGGTGGAGAGGAGGCAAACAAGTCGAAGAGGCGCGGATGGAGCCAGTAAAGGTGAGTGTAGGTAGAGGGGTAGGGAGGAGATAGGTCAGTCCGGGGAGGACAGACAGGTCAAGGGGGAGGGATGATGTTAGTAGATAGGAGATGGGGGTGTGGCTTGAGGTGAGAGGAAAAACATGTTCGGGAGGTGGAGATGAGCTGGGCTGGTTTTGGGATGCGGTTGGGGGAGGGGAGATTTTGAAGCTTGTAAAATCCACATTGATGCCATTGGGCTGCAGGGTTCCCAGGCTGAATATGATTTGCTGTTCCTGCAGCCTTCGGGTGGCATCGTTGTGGCACTGCCAGAGGCCCGGGATGGACATGTCCTCTGAGGAATGGGAGGGGGAGTTGAAATGGTTCGCGACTGGGAGGTGCAGTTGTTTGTTGCGAACTGAGCACAGGTGTTCTGCAAAGCGGTCCCCAAGCCTACGCTTGGTTTCCCCGATGTAGAGGAAGCCACAACGGGTACAGCGGATGCAGTATACCACATTGGCAGATGTGCAGGTGAACATCTGCCTGATGTGGAAAGTCTTCTTGGGGCCTGGGATTGGGGTGAGGGAGGAGGTGTGGGGGCAGGTGTAGCACTTCTTGCGGTTACAAGGAAAAGTGCTGGGTGTGGTGGGGCTGGAGGGGAGTGTGGAGCGGACAAGGGAGTCGCGGAGGGAGTGGTCCCTCCGGAAGGCAGATAAGGGTGGGAAGGGAAAAATGTCTTTGGTGGTGGGGTCTGATTGCAGATGGCGGAAGTGTCGGAGGATGATGCGTTGGATCCGGAGGTTGGTGGGGTGGTATGTGAGGACGAGGGGGATTCTTTTTTGGTTATTATTGCGGGGACGGGGCGTGAGGGATGTGTTCTGGGAAATGCGGGAGACACGGTCGAGGGCGTTCTCGACCACTTTGGGGGGGAAGTTGCGGTCCTTGAAGAATGAGGACATTTGGGACACTATATTCTGCATTCTGTTCTATTGCCTGATCTACTTATGTGAGGTATGATTTGGTGGTCAACACACAAAACAATACTTTTCACTGTATATCAGTACATGTGACAATAATAAATCAAATCAAATATCAAATTATATCAAACATTATTGCTGAATAGTCTGGCCCTAATTTTAACTATATACGCCTTAGTTCTAGAATCCCCAAGCAGTGGAAAGAGTTAATCTTTATCTACCACATGCCCCCTTGTGAAAGAATCTAGGACCAGAGGACATAATCTCAGAATATGTAGTTGCCATATTTAGGTAACCGATGAGAAAGACTTTTTTCCTCAGAGTTGGTGAGTCTATGGTATTCTTTATCTTAGAGGGCTGTCAAAACTGGGCCTTTACATATTTTCAAGGCTGAGATAGATGCATGTCTAATCATTAAGGGAATCAAGGTTTGTGGTGAAAAGGCAGAAAAGTGGAATTGAAGATTATCAGATCAGCCATGATCTCATTGAAACAAACATTGATGGGCTGAATGGCCTACTTCTGCTCCTGCTCTTCAAAATGGAGAACTTCTGAATTTCCAAAAAAGACTGTGATGCTTTTATAGACAAGTGTCAACAGAGCTGTTTTTCAAAGAATGATCAATACAAGGTGCTTGACGTTGGTTGAATGAGTTTTGTGTTATCACAGTACATCTGACTAAATTCAGCAGCTCATTTATTTTGGTGCACATGAAGTAGACACTCAAATTTAATAACTAGGATAACATTTAAATAATCATTTGCACCTCATTGAATTAATTTATAACTTATTACTGAGCACTTGACGGAAGCAAAATTGATTTTTTTTTATAGATTAGGATACATTTTATTTGATCCTATATTTTGTCATGGAGTTCCTAGCCAAATTATCAATAATGAAGGAATAATATGGCTGTTAAGGAAAAATAAATGCTGATGGTGGATTAATTATTAAGAATTTAATGGTGGTAAATGATTTCAGAAATCTCACCAATGCATGATTTTACAAGAAAGAGATGTCAGGAAAGTGGTGGATGGTGGCCATCTTAGTGGCCGACCATCACCGCTCCAACCTTCCTCTCCAGGTCACTGAGTGTGTTGTCAAATGCCAAATATTCATTCATTATTTCCAGAAATCCATGTTTTAATCCCTGCAGATAATTTCTGTCCCTGCCACAGTACTGAAACAGCTGTAACCAAAGTCATTCATGATGTCCTGAATGACTATGGCAACAGTAAACTATACCTCCCTATTCCTCTTGTCCTGTTCATAGCTTTTCACACGGTTTGCCAATGCTGTCCTCTTGAAATGCGACCCCCCCCCAACTGCTGTCAAACTGGGCATGGCCTGGAAGGAGTTCTAATCACTGGAACCGGTACCTCAAGAGGGCCTGGGATCATCGACTATGTAACTCCTCAATCTGGATTGTCAGTGTTCAATGTGTAAACCACCCAATTGACAGACTACCCTGCAAATGATTGTCTTTGTTCTAAACAACTGCAATTATTAGCTGCATGTCTTTGCCAGATTCCTCAGTGCTTCCTAACTTTCTTGCCCCATGTGAGGACTCTGAAGAAGGCTATTCAGTTGGGGTTTTCTTCACGTCAGACCTGACTGGATGCTGCCAGTGTGCCAGGTTAGTTGGCATAAAGTGCGTAATGCCTCTCTTCTATCCAGCAATTGCTTTCTGACCTCCTCCCTATCAATGGTGTATATCTCGGGACCTGGATTCCATGGAGCCTTTTTCTCGCCCATGCTTAGATCTGTGACCTTATCTCTCTCGATTGTGTGGCGTCCTGGCCTGAACTCTTCCTGATTTGATACAACAAGCCAAGGTATTAACCAGGGCATGCAAGGCATGCTTACAAAATTTAAACTGTAGTGTCCATCATTAGATGTGATTCTGCGATTTGACTATATTTACTAACTAATCCTGAGAGTAGTAAGAATTACGCTGACAACCAATTTAAGGAATCTTGTCAAACTCACAGAGTGGTGTACCTGCATATACTAGAAGCTAGATAAATTAATAAACAGGGCCTTTATCTTTGTAGATGGAAATAAAATTCACCAATTGAAGGAAAGACCTAAGCTCTGGTACAGACATGGGAGCAGGGGCACATTTGATTGCCCTCATTGTAACAAGGTCAGCCAGCTGGAGCTCATAGAATATGAGTTCCTGGATTGGGGCTGTTAACCTCGTCCGCTCAGGAGCCCTGGCTGATAGGTATAAACAGGAGAGTCAGGCATTCTGACACTCTGAGATCTAGCTCTGAAAGAGTTGGATCAGTGTCAAGGACTCGCCACATGGCCACAAATAAAGGGTGATTTGGTGATGGGATACAGGCCTCTGATGAGTTATTTCAGTGGCAATGGGAGAAAAGCATGGTGCAGGATAAATTCACTTGCAACAGATGTCTTTGAGTTAGGGTAAGCATTTCTAGCAGAATGTCATTATTTGGGAAGCTTGACTCATTTGATCCTGCTGTCAAAGATTGAGTCCTGTATGTGGAAAGAATGCATTTTTTTTTCTGGGCAAATGACATTGGGGCAGATGAAAAGCCATGAGTCATTCTGACAGCTTGTGGACCCGCAGCTTTTTTGGTTATTAGGATCCTAACTTTCTCTGTGGCGCCAAATACAAAATCCTTTGAAGAATTGATGGATTTAGTTAAGCAATACTATGACCCCAAGTCTCCTCTGAATCTGAGATAGTATTGGTTTTACTTGGCAACTCAAGAAGCAGGGAGATCTTATCTGGATTTTTGACTGGGTTAAGATGACGATCAGAGGTATGTGACTTTGGTTTAAACTTTAATGAGATGCTGAGAGACTAATTGATATGTGGGATTAATGATGTAACCATGCCAAAGCACCTACTAGCTAAAGCCCAAATGGCTTTCAGAGGTGCTACAACTGGCTTTGTCATCAGAAAATACGGCAAGTGAAGCATTTGAGTTGCAGGGTTTTCTGAAGAAAATGGACACCCTCGCCAGTCTGATTTAGTTTGGGGAACAACACTTGAGTCAACCCAACTGCATAACCTCACTCAGGACATATCCTGAACAAAGGACTCTAGGTTAGCCACAGCAAAACCGCAAAACAAAACTAAACCTCATCCAAATTGTTAAAACTGTCTTTGGGATCCAGCCAGCAAGCCATTAAAGTTGCTGTCACTATGTGGACTCGAGGCAGCAAAAGGGTAAGAGAACTTGAAGGCTGGTATATAAGAGAGTGTACTCCCTGGAAAGTCCATCTATATCTGGCTCGGAGCAGTTAAGTTGCTTAGCAACATCCAAATCAGAACCAATCAAAATAAATTTCTGGTTAAATTGTCACCAGTTCTAATGGAGGATGACACCAGCACAGCTGTTTCAATAATCTCAGAGCCAGTCTTTAATAAAATTTGCTCTGGATTCCAACCCTTAAGCTTGCACAAGACCTCAGCTAGACTGAGAACTTATACCAGGGAACCATTACAGATTAAGAGTACGACTTCGCTTCTGGTCTATTATGAGAAGCAGCTGGTTCAGTTACCAATGATTGTAGTAAAAGGCTCAGGGCCAAACTTGATGGGACGAGATTGGTTGAAAAAAATTCATCCAGGTTGGCTTAACAATTTTCAATTAGAAAATGGCTGCCTGAGTGAGGTCCGAATTAAATACCCAGAAATTTTTCAGGAAGATCAAAGGACTATCAAAGGAGACAAGGCCACTTTGCATTTTGACCAGGAAGCAAATCCATGATTTTCCAAGGTCCACTCAGTGCCATTTGCCTTACAGGCAAAAGTAGAGGCAGGAATCAGGAGGCTGGAAAGCGAAGGAATCATCAATGCAGTCCAGTGTGTGGAATGGGCCACCGATTGTGAAGCCCAATGGGTCAGTTCATCTTTGTGGGGATTTTAAACAAATGCTAAACTGTTTTTTGCAGCTGGATAAATACCTAGTTTCTCGCATATAGGATTTATACACACAACTGGCAGGGGAGTTGTCCTTCACGAAGCTGGACATGAGCCATGTGTACTTGTAGTTGTGGTTAGATGAGGATTTCCAGAAGTATGCTACAATTAATACCCATAAAGGCTTGTACCAATATACGAGATAAAAGGTACTGCAGATGCTGGAGAATCCGAGATAACAAGCATGGGGCTGGATGAACACAGCAGGTCAAGCAG
>JAHRHZ010000049.1:25703560-25732466 GCA_024137785.1 Ginglymostoma cirratum
ATCTACATTCAGAACATTGAGACCCTCCAGAAGCGCTTCTCCCTGCGACTCCTGAAACACACACTTGCAGCAATGCGCAGGCATCTCCAGGCACTACAAGCAAGACTCCCCCAGCTCAGACCCTCCCTCTCCCAGACCTGCAAAGGACCTCTCCTGTTTTTAATTCTTCGTAGGATCCACAACCTGAACTCACCTTTCTAAGAGCACTTAGAGAATTTGGTCAGAGGCCTTAGACATTTCTTCCAGGCAAGGGGTACATCTAAGAATAGATAAATGGGAATTCTATGCACCCCAAGTGACTTACTTGGGCTACAGAGTCAACAAGGCCAGTTTACACCCGTTGGAAGATAAAATGAGGGTGATTAAAGGTGCCTTGGCTCTCATATCTGCACCAGATCTTATATCTTTCCTTGGACTGGTGAATTATGATGGAATATTCATGCATAACCTGGTGTCCATCCTGGCACTGATTAATTGTTACAAAAGGGTCAGCCTTGGAAATGGCTGCATAGCCAAGCCATAGCTTTCAGGGAAGTGAAGAAACAGCTATCATCCTCTGAGGTGCTGGCACACTACATTCCCAAGCTGGATCTGGTATTGACATGCGATGCCTCCCCGCATGGCATCAGGGTAGTATTATGTTATAGGTGGCCCAATGGAAAGGTATGCCCAATAGCGTACGCATCCAAGACATTGGCTAATGCAGAGTGTAAATCGACCCAGACAGAGAAGGAAGGTTTGGCAGTTATATTTGGAGTCAGGAAGGTCCACCAACACCTTCATTGCCAAAGATTTGTAGTAATGATGGACAACAAACCCTGCTAGGTTTATGTAAAGAGGACAAGGCAGTGACACCTGTTGCTTTGCCAGATTCAGGTGTGTGTATAATTACAAGTTAGAGAACTGTCCGGGAAGCCAAGTAGCAAATGAGGATGCATTGAACTGCCTCCGTCTGGCAGAAACACCACCGGTGGTATCGCCATTGGAAGAGTCCCTAATGGTTTTAAATTTTCTGGATGCAATTCAGTCACAGCTGACAATATCAGACACAGGACACAGATAAATTTGGTCCTGGCAAAACTGAAACAACTAGTGAAGATGGGTTAACCATAAGGCCATTACAAACAGCATTGAAGTATTTTTGGACCCAGAGAGAGGGCAGCACAGTGGCTCAGTGGTTAGTACTACTGCCTCACAGCACCAGGGACCCAGGTTCAATCCTAGCCTTTGGCCACCCTCTGTGTGGAGTTTGCACATTTCCCCCCATGTCTGCATGGGTTTTCTGCTGGACACTCCAGTTTCCTCCCATAGTCCAATGATGTGCAGGTTTGGTGGATGGGAAATGCAGAGTTACAGGGATGGGGCATGGGTCTGGGAGGAATGTTCCTTGGAGAGTTGGTGTGGACTTGTTGGGCTGAATGGCCTGTTTCCATGCTTTCAGGATTGTATGATATGATCACTTATTATTATGGGTCACAAGAGTGTTTATCCTGTGTAAATGTTGTTGCCAGATATTGACTGAACTCCATCAAGGTCATCCAGGGATTTCCAAAATAAGGATGTTGGTGAGAAGCTATGTCTGGTGGCCAGGCTTGGATGCAGATATAGCTGCATTGGTGGGGAAGTGCTCAGAGTGCCAACAAGGACAAAAATTACCACCAGCAGCTCCCCACATTTGTGGGAATAGCCCAGTAAACCTAAATTTGGTTACATGTCGACTATGCAGGTCCTTTCATGAGCCCAATGTTCTCAGTCCTTGTGAATGCCCAGTCAAAGAGGCTGGACAAGCATAGAATTCATTCATTTAACATGGGGATGATGATAGAAAAACCGTGCAATATGACAGACTCCCTGAAGTGTTGGTCACAGATAATGGGCCATCGTTTACCAGCAGGGAATTTAAGTATCTCTTAAAGTCCAATAGTATTTAGCATATAACATATAAGGACAGCTCCACACCGTCCGTCATTCAATAGAAATTGGCAGAAACAGCAGTCTAAACTTTGAAGGCAGGCTTAAAGAAACAGCCTACAGCTTCACTAGATATCAAACTGTCCCATTTCTTATTTGATTATCAGATCATTGCTCGTACAACTGCAGGGGTAGCTCCAGCAGAGTTATTAATGGGGAGAAGACTCTGTAACAGGGTAAATATAATTTCCCTGCACCTGGGTGGGGGGCAGTAGGGGGCGTGGGAGATGTGAAAAGACATCAAGAATACCAATGCCGGACACAAGATAAGAGACGGTTTACTTCACGGGATGAAGTTTAACTTGGGGACCATGAGCATGGCCCTGCGTGGGGAAGATGCATGGTCAACGTGAGATTAGTTCAGTGATGTATAAAGTTCAGGTAGGTGCAAAAGTCCTGAACAAGTATGTGGACTATATGAAAACAGTGCAGGAGCAAAACGTGCCTGGCTCCTGGACTGCTTTTCCAACTGTTCCAGAACCCATGGGTTTTTCTTCCCTGTCAAGCATTGACAATATCTCGGAATCTGAGATGGACACAGTGATGTCGCCGCCTCAAGCTACAAGAAAAAGAACCTCAGACACAGGGTGGTGTTGGGGGGAGGGGGGTGCAGTTTAATGTAGTGTTTGTAACAAGCTCAGCCAGGTGAACTTCATAGAGTATGAGGTCCCTGATTGGGGCTGTTAACTTGGTCCAATCAGGGAGCCCTGGCTGACAGATAAGAACAGGAGTGTCAGCCATCCTGTTTACTCTGAGAGCTGGCTCTGAGGGAGCTGGATCAGTGTCAAGGACTCTCCATTTGTAAATAAAGGGTGACTTGGTGACAGAATACCAGCCTCTGTGGAGTTATTCCAGTGAAAAGCTTTGCTGCCCATGTCCTTATTCCTACCAAGTTCTGTTCACTCACCACCAATGCTCACGGACCTCCTGGTTAAACAGCTTTCTAATTTTAAAATTTGCATTCTTCCTTACAAATCCATTCATGTCATTATCCATCCTTTGTTCCAGTTCCTCTAGCTCCATAATCTTCAGAGATAGCTGTGTTCAATTGATTGATTTGATTTATTGTAGTCATGTGTACCTAAGTACAGTGAAAAGCTTTGTTTGCAAGTCGTACCGGCAAATCATAGTAAGCAAGGACATATAGATCAGAGGGTGAAAATAAACTTGGACAGATTACACTGCACAGGTAGTGCAAGAGGCAAGGTCAACATTAACAAGATCAGCATTATTTGTAGTTAGAGAGTCCATTTATCAGTCCAATAATGGCATGGAAGAAGCTACTCTTGAACCTGTTGGTGTGTGTGTTCAAGCTTTTGTACCTCCTGCCTGACAGAAGAGGTTGTAGGAGAGCATTACCTGGGTGGAATGGGTCTTCGATGATGTTAGCCGTCTTTGCGAGGCAATGAGATGTGTAAATGGAGTCTATGGATGGAAGGTTGGCTTCTGTGATGGTGTGCACTGTGCTCACAACCCTCCATAGTTTCTTATGGTCCTGGGTAGAGCAGTTGCCATTACAGGCCATTAAGCGTCCGAACAGTAAGCTTTCAATGGTGCATCTGTAGAAGTTGGTGAGGGTCCCTATGGACATGCTGAATTTCCTGAGCCTTCTGAAGAAGAAGAGGTGTTGTTGTGCCTTCTTGACTGTTGCACCTACATGGGAAGTCCAGGACAGGTTGTCAGTTATGGTCACTCCTTAGAACTTGACACTCTTAATCCTCTCAACCTCTGCTCCATTGATGTAGATGAGAGCGTGTTCGCTCCTTTCTTTCTGAAGTCAATAATCAGTTCCTTAGTTTTTCTGAGATTGAGAGAGAGGTTTTTATCATTGCACGGCAATACCAAGCCTTCTATCTCTCTTCTGTATTCTGATTCATTGTTGTTTGATATCTGTCCTACCATGAAGGTGTCATCAGCAAATGTGTAGATGGCATTCGTTCAAAATTTGGCAACAGAGTTGTCGGTGTACAGAGAGTACAGTAGGGGATTGAAAATGCAACCTTAGGGGGCTCCAGTGTTGAATTGTCTATCTTCACTCAACCAATGAATACTCCTCACCAATCACAGATTTTAATTGCTTCACCCTTGGTCAATAGGCTTTAAGCTGCCACAGTCCTCAGCCTGTCCTGCTTGTACTGCTCCGTCTTCGTACCTTGCACTCCTTGTTTAAAAAAAACCCCTTAAAACCCACCTCTCTGATTAAATTGTTGGGGGCATCTACACGCTGATTTCTTCTTGTCTCTCAGTGTCACTTTCTATAATGTTCCTACGAAGTGCCTTGGAACATTTTATTCAATGAAAGGTGCTATATAAATACAAGCTGTTTCTAAGTGAGAATCAAAACATGATGAGGAAATCTGAGTATATTTACAAGGGCACATGTCATAAACTGAAATGTAATCATGGCACAAATAAACTTTATTTTTATTCAGGGCATATTGTTCGGTACAATTAGAAACCACGTGTTACAATTGAATGATGTTCCATTATATGAAGATAGTGGGCTCTGTCCAGTTTTTGGAATCCACTGCACACTGTTAGCAATTGGGCTTTGAGTCTTTAAACAGGTATAATTTGTTAATAAACATTAATTTAAGACAGAACTTAAGAGATATGAGTAAGTTGCCTCAGCTTAAGTAAATCATCTTCATTGGATACCCTTGGTGAATACATTATTTTACACTCACTCCACCATTTCTTTAACAATCTGTGAGACACCCAATGCAATGTCTTCATCTACTTTATCCTGAATTGGGCCCTCCCTTGGGACAGTTTCTAGGCTGCCTTCAATTTCGTCATCTTCTGCTGGTATTGAATCACAATCACTGCTCAACTGGTTGCTCCTCAGAAGTCATAATCTCTTTTGAAATCCAGAGAGTGTTAACCAGTTCTCTGTCCTGCAAGTGGAACAATATTAACAATGTTATAAACAACTCCCAAGCTGCAGAAGAACTTGGTAATCTGGAAAGGTCAGAGATGTGATTAGTTCCGTGTGAGCAGGGATTGCAATTGCATTAATAACTAAGTTTGTATATAGTATAGTCTGGGAGTAATTGAACATAATGATCTGTGAATAAGTTTTATCATTTGTTTCAAGATTAAGGGTTACCTGTAGAGGGAAGGGTCTGCCAGTGAGTGAAACAGAGGTAGGTCTGACTCCCTGTATTTAGAGCATGAAGGGAAACAATTAGGATTCAGATATACCTGTACACCTGATAATAGAGCAGGGTCAGAGTGAGGACAATGGAGGAGCAACAGAACTGGGCTCTCGTAATGTACACCAGAAGGTGCAGCAGGGTTATTTGAATACTGCGTGCAAATTTTTCAAGGAACTAGCATACTTGCTGTTTTCAAAATAATCACTTAGAAGAGTTAGTGTGTTGGTATAAGAGTCAGGAAATTCCATAAGAGTTCTGCCCAGTGTCTGTGTTAATGTCAACTGGAGATGAGGATTACTGCCAGGGAAATGGTCTGTTTGTAGTTTCTCTGATGGTTTGTCAGATTTATGGCAGCAGAAAATGAGAATGCTCGCAGAATTGTGAGATCAAAACATATGAATATAACTGTAGCAGATGACATTAAAAACTATTGAGGATGGAATAATTACTGTCTGGTTGATTTAAATATTAGCTCAGTAATTACCATTCATTCAGAACTGGATATAAGATGCATTTAGATTGCTACAGAGAAAGGCTGGAGAATGGGACGAGATGGGTAGGTCTTTTGGGAGCTGGTACAGACACGATGGGTGGAGTGGCTTTCTTCAGTATGGTAAAATTCTATGATTTCTGTTTTGTTCAGGATAGAGTGGAGACCAGCAAAACATAATGTGTGACTAATATTTTAAGGACTGATCTCAAGGCTGTCTGGAATAGTGTAGGAGCATTAAGACAGTCAAGATTCAGCAGATGTCTCATCCTTGATGAAATGGTACCTTAGAAATGTTTTTTAACCAACTGACATTTGATATTTCATTGTTTGAGAAATAATAGCCGTTTTTATTGAACATTAAATTAATCAAAGAAAGCAATGGCTTCCAATAATAAATAGCATTAGGCTGCAGTATTACTCATGACAACTGCGAGCTCAATTGAATTGAAATCAAAAGTCATTGCTTTTCATGTGAACCATTTCTATGGATTGATTATTAATGTGATGGAATTATAAACCTCATATTTAGAATGCTTTGGTTGGACAAAATGGAAATTAAAACAGGGGTCTAGATATTACTGTCCTCCGCTGACATATTTGAAGGTGACAGACTCAGACAATGACAAGTACCCCGTATCTGTTCACTGGCTCCCACACTGTCCCATTTTATGGTAGTAACACTGGCTGCCTGTTTATCGTTGGGCTAACCAGGCTGATTTAGAGCATTAGGTTAGCTGGTTTTATCCAGTGAAATGGTGTCGGATGGGCAGGACTGATCTTCCCTGTGGCGCCCTGTATGCCCAGTAGAGGCATTACTACATAAGGTGTTTCACCATCATTAAGTGTTCAATCCCCGGTTTCTCAAAACTGTGCTACCTCTCCCATCCTCCTCGTCACCATCTCTCTGCCTCCCCCTTGCTGGGGCATGCCAGCCAGGCTCTGTCACAGCCTTGGAATAGCCTTCAGTCCAGCTTCTATAATGTCCTTGGCTTCAGGTTCTGGCTGTAGTCCCAACGGCGGTCATTGCTTGAGCTTACATTGCTGGCGTGTCATAATTTGATGGGCTGGCACTTTCTCGAAGGCAAGACTTCCTCTAAGATTGGGGCTGATGACTGTTTCTAGCCGTTTAGTGTCCTGCCAACATTAAAATGGCCGCAGGACAAATGGCTTTTTCATGGTAGGCTCTTGACCAGATTTTTAATTGGTGAATGATAGTGGCAGCTACACAACAGGCTGTAAAACCCAGATCGTGAACTCAGCCAGTTAAAGGCTCAATCACCGTGTGACATAATTTCACACAGATCCCACTGGATAATGTGAGATGACGGAGGGTGAAGGAGGGCTACTCCCACTACACTACTGGGTTGCCGCATAAATTAAAATGCTTTTTCCAGTTGCCAAGATGATCAATTAAATGCCTTATCTATATCGGATTTTAAATTAAAACATCTATCAACCAGGTTTCTTAATTAACACAATTATGGATTTGCTATCAAACAAGGAGAGGCAATATCCTAGTGGTGTTTTCACTGGACCAATAATCTGAAAATCCAGGTAATATTCTGGGACCTGGGTTCAACTCTTAACATGGTAGATGGTGGAATTTGAATTCGACAAAATTCTGAAATTAAAAATCTAATGATGACTGTGAAACTATTGTTGACTGTCGTAAAAACCCATCTGATTCACTAATGAATTCACCCATAAAATGAATATGAGATATGTTCCATGTAGTACTGAAGAATTCAACAAACTTTTATAATAAACCCTGATATTGACATACTGACATTACACTCACTGGGACTCGTGATTCAGCTGGATTGTCAGATGTTTCCCTCAGTGTGACATGCTGCCAGAGGGCAGAGATCACTAAAATGTAGACTGAGACGCTTACACCATTATGTCGCATGCCAAGATACATGGATGGCAACCTGACCATGTAAAGGTAAATCACATATCTGCTGCAAGACATAACACAACAGTAACCTGAAACAAATTCTGGTCTCATTGCACCAACAACTAATAAAATGTAGCTATAGCACTCTATTGAAAGATTCCCATGTGCTAAGAAAATACCAAGTGAACGGAACACAATATCCTGAGTGAATAATAGGAAGCCAAAGTGACACTGCTCATCTTACATTATCATCCAGATCCACAAAAGAAATCTACTGCAATGTTAACTCCCTCTTTATCACAAGTACAGAAACTCAACTGAACTCACCTCACAAATATGATGGTTACAAGTGATTACATGATTAGGTAAGAGGCTAGGAATATAGCAATGAGTAACTCACTTCCTCACTCTCCAAAGTTGATGGCCATTTACAAGGCACAAATCTGGAGTGTAATGGAATACTCCCCATTTGCCTGGATGAGTGCTGCTCCAACAGCACTAAAAAAGCTCGACACCATCCAGGACAAAGCAACCCAATTGATTGGCAGCACTTCCATAAACATCTGCTCCGGTACCACAGATGCTCAGAATGTGTGCTATCTACAGGATGCACAGAACAAATTTGCCAAATGTCCTTAGTCAGCACCTTCCAAACCCATGACCACTTCTATCTAAACCAGCAGAAATACAGGAACACCACCACCTGCAAGTTTCCCTTCAAGCTACTCACCATCTTAACTTGGAAATATAGCACGATTTCTTCTTTGTTGCTGGGCCTTAAATCCTGGAATTCTCTCCCTACAGGCATTGTGGGTCTACAATGCACCATGGACCCCAGCAGTTCAAGAAACAAGTTCACCATCAACTTCTCAAGGGCAACTAGGGATGGGCAATAAATGCTGGCCAGCCAGTGATGCCTAGGTCTCATGAGTGGATAAGGAAAAGAACAGAATGTGATAGCAAACCTCTTGTGTTAAAAGAATTAATCAGAAGTTAGACAGAAATTTTACTTTAATTATTTTGCTATGGTGAACAAAATGTAGAAGACTGAAGTGATGAGATGTTGACAATATTTACTTTGTGTTAGCCCAGAGCAAAGACTGTGAATGTACAAATTGCATTAACTCGGGTTAAATCTTCCTGTCATGAACTCTCATTAAAAAAATCAGAAAAAAAAAGAAATAAGCAGATTCAAGAGAATCTATTAAGTAAACTAAAAAAAATCCATTTGTGTTCAAAATCATTGCAAACAAACTTTCTGATTTTCAGCTTCAGAGCAACCCTGTGGTCAGAGAACCCCCAATTAGGAAGCTTGACAAATTGACTGCAATGAAATCTTTGGAACGATTGAGGAAAATTTCAGCCTGGTGTATCAGAAACTATTCATGAGCTTGTATTAGAAACTCACAATGATATCCACAAGTTTTTTCTTTCTTATTTATTCACGAGATGAGGGCATCGCAAGGCAGCATTTATTGCCCATCCCTAATTGCCCAGAGGGCAGTTAAAAGTCAACCACATTGCTGTTGATCTGGAGTCACATGCAGGCCAGACCAGGTAAGGATGGTAGTTTCCTTCTTTAAAGGACATTAGTGAACCAGATGGGTTTTTTCCCAACAATTGACAATGGATTCATAGTCATCATTAGATTCTTAATTACAGATATTTAATGAATTCAAATCCCACCATTTGCCATGGCGGGATTTGAACCTGGGTCCCCAGAATATTATCTGGGTCTCTGGATTAACAGTCCAGCGATAATACTACCAGGCCCAATGCCTCTCCAGTTGTCGTAATGTACTGTAAGCATGTTTATCTGAGTGGTCTTGAGTAACTCTGGGAATGGGCAGGAGCTTCTTAATTTTGGCAAATGCAATCTGATAAACGGGATGGGAGCATAAGAAGCACAGGAGTTAATGTCATAAAACCCTCATCAAATTGATGATTGAATGGTCTGGCACTGTTTGATTGCATTAAGTTATTCAAGGTCACATTATTTTTCTCCAAGGACACAGGGCTGTTTATCAGTTTACCCATGAAAAATGCTTACATTTTCATCAAAGAACTTTCTTACCTTGAATAAGGTGGCAAGTTCATTATTATATGTGCCTTTGCAGACCTGAAAACCTTTTTCAATTTTGCTAATGAATTGTTTTGTTTCAGCAAAAAGTAAATTGCCACATTGTATTTATTTATGTCACAAGGAAGTATAAAACAATGTGTTGTTTATTATTCTCCGAAAGTCATAAAAGATTGACAGGAAAGAGTTGACAGCAACCACATCTATGCCAGTCACATCTTACATATCTCTCCAAGGATTCTCACTGCAGCTTTCTGTTTAATCTCTCAGTTTCAGAAGGTTTGTTTTGATCTCCCACTTCACAGTGTTCCAGATGATGTTTGGTTGAGGTCCACTAATTAATTTTTCACGAGATGTGAGGCAATGCTTCTTTTTGCATTATCACCAAAGAATCAAACTTTCCAATGAATTTCCAGAAGCAATATTACTATTCTTACCAATAATTGATAAGATCTTTTAAAATAAATTTCTTATTTAGAATAAAAATAATTCACTTTTACATCTAAATAAAATGATGTGCCGACCAGTGCACACATCATTTTTATAGCAGGATTGCAAGGCTAAAATATTGGCAACCATACCATCATGAGTAGACACATATTTTACTTCAGCGTTTGCACATTTTGTGTTCTTAAAAATTGAAGGGATGTAAAAGTAGAATAACATATTGTACTTTAGAGTTTTATAAAAATATTCTTACATCTTATAACTTGATACTGGGCTTTTGAAAATTAAACTTTACAAAGCAACATGAAACTTTGACAAACCTAATTATAGTTGCTCATTTTGCACACCCCGTTATTGCACTGTAAAGATGTGTATCACATCTAGTTTACTGCTGTGTACAAGAGCAAACGTTCTGCTGCTGATCTCTTGTTATAGGAGAAAAGATATTGTAAAATCATGCAGAGGCTATGCTTGTATGGATTTTCAATGTGTGCTCCCAATGTGAACAGTCTTAATATTTATTAATCAAAATTAAAAATAATACCTGAAATACATTTGAAAACAGAAAATGCTGATAATATTGCAACTTTTCATGAAATTTACTGTTGGTGAATAAATGCTCTCTTATCCATATAAGTGGTATACATAGTATCTTCAGCTGATCCCGTCTTAAAGAATTCCCACTTTAAAAGTGCTCCCTACTGTTTGGGGGAAAAAGCAGCAGTCAGTGAAACAGGGAACCAAGATCACATGGTCCTGAGATTAGGTAGCTTTTAAAGCTTCAGACATCATATGGAATCTGAATGTGGTGCAGGGCAGCCTCTCATGACTAACCAGAGGCACCTCCTTTTGACTTTTCCATCATCAGTTGGCCTTCATCGTCCTTCAGTGATAGATTATCAGAGATACGCAGGAGTGTAGAGTTGAGATTAATATCAGATCAGCCATAATCTTATTGAATGATGGTGCAGGCCTGAAGGACCGAATGGCCTATTCTTCTTTCATGTTGGTATGTAACACAAGTCCTCCTCCAGCAGATAACACAGTTTGGTGATGACGACTGGGAGCTCCTTAATCAGTTCCTGCAGTATCAATCAGAGAGTGGAAGAAAATTATAGAGAGGACTGTAGATGCAGAGTCTCATCACTTATCCCTGCCTTCTTGGTGTTTCACCCTTGGGAGGCTAGGGGTAGACACTGGAGATTACTGTTCTTGCTGAGCTTTCTGACAATGTTTTAATTGCTTCTTCTTGGACATTGTTAGAGGATTACGGAGATAGGGGTATAGTGTGGAACTAGATGAATAGCTGTTTTGGGAGCCAATATGGACATAATGGGTCGAACAGCCTCTTTCTGTACTGAAAAATTCTATGATTCTATGAATATATGATGGTGTATGGATTTGAAGCAAGTCCATAAGAACTCCAGCCACAGCAACGTCCATGTCTGATGTGTGAGCAGATCATCTGTGGAAATGTCAGAAAGAGAGCATTATTTCCTTAACTTACTCTTCAGGCCTCACATCCGTCTTCATGAAGTGTCATTATATAGTGTAGCATGGAGGCTTCTCAAAGAAGAGCTCTGACATGTGTGACCTCATCCAAAGTATGCTGTCGAACTAAAGTTTTTTATGTACACGGGAGAACTATACTTCTGCCAGTGAGCCAACACAATAGCTCCCCAACCTACTGCCAAAGAAAAGGCACCCTTCCACATGACAGACAATGCTTACATTTCAGTGTGTAAATATTGCAGCTAGAAAGTGTTGTCTTCCAGTGCTAGCTATCAAATGTGTTTCTGAAATGAAAAGCTAAACTGACGCTCAAAAGATGATATTTGCTTTGTTGACATAACAAGGAATCAATTACAGCAAACACCGTAATGGTCATGATTACTTCAGACCAAAATGTGTTTTCTGCATTTTTGGACAGTGAATGACTTGCTAATGAAGTGCAGATTGAAATTAGATTGATTGTATTCCAGAGGTGACTAGATTTAGCACTTGGGGCAAATGGGATCAAAGGTTATGGGGCGAAAGCAGGGTTAGGCTATTGAGTTGAATGGTCAACCATGATCATGGTGATTGGTGTAGCAGGCTTGAAGGGCTGAACGGCCTCCTTCTGCTCCTATCTTCTATGTTTCCATGTTTCTAGATGGGTGGCTTCACTGAATCACTAGAGGCATGATTATTGCAATTCCCCCTAGCTAGGACTCAAATCTAAAACAAAATTACTCTACTGCTAATGAAATAAGAGAATATTACTTCAACCATTTTCAACATGGAGTCAGCGATTTTGTGTAGTTGTTGCACAGTTGACTTTCAACCGAAAATGGCAAGGTTCCAACTTCTTGTGAATGGGTTGCAGGCTCCAACTGAGATGTAAGGTGATACTCCCGTCTCTCATATTCCCTTTTATGTTACTGGTACTGCCCCTGATGACCTTTCAGCCTGACCTCTTCCCCTATTTCCATTTAGCACCTGTATCAAATTATTAATGACCCCACTTTACCGTCTTTGTGAGTTCCCATGACCTTGTTGCTCCTTCTCATGTAAAGACCAGAGTGACTGTAACTCATAGGAATCTCCCTCTTGGAGCTCCTAGGCTCCTCTTGTAGTCTAAGTTGATCCAATTTTCTATCTAGAATTGCCTTTATCTACTTCAATCATTCCCTCAGTGACCCAGTCCAATGAACTCAGACTTGAATTGTTTGCTTTCCCTGACACTCCGTGGACTATCCCTGGCTACTGTTGGGCAAACCCCGAGGAAGGGCTGTAGCCCACCTTCACACTGACATGGCAACCCTGACCAAGCATATGCCACACCAAGAACTGATATCTGCACAGTCATTTGCTAATGAGTATGACTATCAACCTAGGAAATTCAATCATGGATGGTAACTAGCATTTATTACCTATCGGCAATAGTCAAGACTCAGCCACATTGTGGAATGGATGTGTAAATGGTAAATTAATTTCAATATAAGTCAATGAAAGATGGTACATTTTCACTGGGACGTGGTGGAATGGCGCAGGTAAGTGGCCACAAAATCCTTGTTAATATGAGTGACTTATTGGGATAGAAGAACAAAGAAATCTAGCATATAAATTCACAAGTTACTATAAGCCTCAAAACAGATTAACAAGGCAACAAAAAGTGCAAACACATTACTGGAAGTGGCTTAAAATAATAATGATAAAACTGGAACAGAGAAGTTATATTTAGTAGAAACAAAAATGAGTCAGCTGCAGAAAAGTTTGGTGGCTGACAGAATAACGAACTTTAAGATTATGAAATAATTTAATAGGAGAACTGTAAAAAAGATATTTCCATTGTTGGAATATCTAAAGCTAAGTAACATAATTATGCCACAGTCACTAATAAGAGAATTTTGGAGATGTTTCATTAGCCAGATAGTAACACGGAAATGAAGTTTACTACTGTAGGCAGTACTTGAGGTGAACATCAAAGCTGTCTTTAAGGAGAAGCTAGATAATTAGATGAGGGTAAATAAACAGTTTTAGATGAGCTGGGGTAGCAGAATCCTCATGTGGAGCAGAAGAACAATAATGGCACGGGCCAATTTCGCCAATTGCCGGTAAAGATCATTTTGTTTTACTGTATTTGTCTGAAATGGGAAAAGGACTGTTCTAAAATCCAAGGATTGTTGAAGGAATCGC
Organism: Ginglymostoma cirratum; assembly: GCA_024137785.1. Taxonomy (NCBI): domain Eukaryota; kingdom Metazoa; phylum Chordata; class Chondrichthyes; order Orectolobiformes; family Ginglymostomatidae; genus Ginglymostoma; species Ginglymostoma cirratum. Next base: position 25,717,285 of record JAHRHZ010000049.1, read on the forward strand.
TGCACTTTTTTTTGAGTAACCTGACACTCATTGTGAGTGCTGTTTATGCAGCAGTTTGTTCAAGCAGAAGCAAAAGCCTAGTTACAGACAAATGAGATCCCGGGAGGTGTGTACAATAGAGCTTTGGCCAGCAACAAGTAACTGGTTGGTCTGTGGAGTAGTGACTAGGTATCAAAGACAAAGAATTTCTGCCTGTCAACAACTTTATGTTTGATCCATAGGTAGATGATCAGCTTGGGGGTATGAATGTTTGGGACAAAGCAATCAGACTTCCAGAAGGGAACAAGCTGCATTTCTGCTCAGCCTTAAAATCCACTTAAAGCTTGAAGCAAACCAGTTTATTTTTTCCATCAGCAGCTGCTGTAAGCCAGAGTGTGAACCAGCCACACTGTATGTTCTGCAAGCAAGTGAAAATATTTAAAGCAAGAGAATCAAGGAGCAGCATCAGTCCTGATGAGTGAAAAAGTGAATCTTGTGAACAAGAACCATTGAACTTCCTCCTAGTCTTTTCCTCCATCCATAACCACCTGTATTTTTTTCCCGTCTGTGATTGTCTGTATGTGAGTGTAACGGCAAGTTTATAAGGGATTTAGACTCTGAGCTAAAAGATTTTTGTACTGATGGTTCAAAATTATTCACGTGTAACTCGAATTTATTTATTTGCAATAGTTACGTATTTGTTAAGAACACAAACCCAGTCCGTGATTTCTGTCAATTTAGACCTAAAAGACAGGTAAATTATGGAAGTATATGAACTTTTTTTAAAAGTCTTTAACTTTTGTAATGACTCCAGGAACAGCAGGCCTTGATTACCAGCGCATTAGCCCAGAGAGGCATAATATAGCCTGTTCTTGTACTGCATAGCCTCTGTAATATTGTACATAATACTTCCCCTGAATATTCAGCAACTTTTCCCTCCATTTTGAAAATCCAAATCTGTATTTTTATTTCTTGCTACATATTTTGGTGCCTTTAGAAGACGTCTCTTTCTAAAACCTACTTATTTGGCAATATCTTTGACTACCTCCCAAAATTTTCCCTCACGATCTGTTCAGTTTGACAGGCTTTCATTATGTTAACTCTAAATTATTGGGTGAATGGTATCCTTAATATTGTTAATAGTTCTTTGTTGTGGTTAATTATTGAACATGAAAAAAGCATAGAACAAATAACAAATTGAATAATCATTGATAATCCTTGGTATTTGGTAATGAACTGGGCTTTTTTTCTACTATCTGTAAATATAACTTGGACTTACTAAAGTTAACAAAAACTTTCCACAATTTTAACTTTATATTTGTCTTCAATGTTTCTTTGACCTATCCTGTGGATTGAAGGTGCACAGTCCAAACTAAATAATAACCATAATGTGAATTTTAATATTAAATTATTTTATGTTCACTATATTACTGAGCACATTAACGTGTTTGGTAATCATATCACATAGTTAGGTTGGTAGATTATGCATGTAGTTTCCTGAAATATGCATAATAAAGAGATTAATTCTTTTTAAGTAGTAAAATTAACATTCTGAAATAAATTTTCTATATTTTAATGCAAAGCTGGAACTGAAATATGTTATTTTAATTATTTCAATCATGTATTATAGCATGCAGGAGATAATTTTGTTCTTTTTCTTTATGTAACAGGAACTGAGGGATTAGCAAAAGCATTTTCTTGCCAGTATTTCTTGTTGTCATAGCAACAGCAAAGATTTATTCAGTGACGTTTTTCTTGTGTGTGTTTTTTTTTAACTTTCCAAAAACAGTTACAAGGTATTGTATAAGTGATTTACATTCTACACTTAACATAAATCTCCAGCACAAACAGAGTTTGGATCTATTACCAAGTCTTCTATGTGGATGTAAGCATCAATTGCTGAAAAGGAAGTCTCACTTGCCAACAAGAAAGTTTTTTGGTGATGGTGAATAGTTGGTGGAACATGGTGGAGTGGAGAGGTCTTGAGAGTAATTCTACCAAAGCATATAGCAATTCAGTAGATCAATTGTTCCATGAGGATGGAGTCGAATTCAGAGCAAGCCTCATTTGATTGGAAACAGGAAGAGGCATAAGAACGCGCATTTGAAACTCTTCTGCTAGGGTATGATCCAGCTAGTCAGAGGTATGTCCTAGCTGGAAAAGGTAAGGACAAAACTAAGGCAAGTAGACAATGGGTAAGGTGGTAGTTTGCAGTCCAGAGCCAAGAGTTTGACACCAGTTTGTGTGTACCCTCCAGCAGTTACTTTACAGACCACAATTTAGACCATGTAAGATAAGTCATAAATAATCTGAATCTGTGTACTGCAAGCTATATACAACATGCCTAAATTTTATGTCCGAGAACCAGCTTAAGGCTACCACTTGGATATCAGACTACACTCATTTCAGATAGCTGGGCTTCCCCCTCCTATACAGAAGTACTTGAATATGGCATCCAGTGGGATTTGGTGTCAATTGCATGTCCAAGGCACCCCTTGATGTTCAGCTCCTGGTTATCCCTTTATTAGGTGTGAAAGAAATTGTCATGAGTCGCATTCTCACCCCTGCAAATGACTTATGATTTTTTTTTCTCTTTTTCAGATTAGTGTTTCATTTAATGAGTTTTAGATGTGGCAGCTGATAAATCCTCAGCCTTGTTATGAAAATTACGGGCTTTAAAAATAACATCTCTATTCATGTCACGAAAAATGGCGATCATGATTCGTCTGCAAATAAAAACAACACAATGTATTGTGATTGATTTATTTTGAGTGATGTGTTAGTTATTCTATTTGGATAACGTTGTTCAACTGTGCCTTTATTGATAACATGGGAAAAAAATTTCCAATATCAAAATAATCAAATTTTATTGTTAATTTTCTGCCTGTATTCTACTCCCATAAACTATAGGAGTCATCATGACTAAACTCAGCACGTAGATGATGCACAATAGTATTCCATGGTTTGTGTTATAATGACTAACCTCTACATGGAACTACATTGGACGAAATGCTGCGGCTAATGAAAAATAAACTACCCAGTGATATCAGAATAGAGAATTCACAAAACATGAGAATTTTTTTTTGTGTAGCCAGCTCAGACTTATGCCATTCTGAAATCTTTATATTTTGGTCTTCATCTTTTGCTGTCTGAGTTTAAAGTGATACTGAAAGGGTCTTTTCTGCAGAGTGGATACACATTTAGGCTATATTTAACAACAGCTTAGAATTGTAATAAATTCAGGTCAGGTTAGAAAAAAGCACACTGACTGTCTATGTTTCAATGAGTAATCTTGGAATTTTTCAATCTTCTATAAGGAAACTGCTTTGTGGTAGAATCACCGTGCTTCACAGCTACAAAATGAAACTATCAGCCATATTTTCCCATGAGTGCACAGTTTAAGAATAAGGGGTCAGCCATTCAGGACTGAGATGAGGAAGAATTTCTTCACTCGGAAAGTTGTGAACCTGTGGAGATGTAGTGATTGGAACCAGGTTGACCTTGTTAACTACGAGGTAGTTGATTGAGCTTGTAACCTGGGCCAATCAGGAAAGCCCTGGCTGACCAATATAGCCAGAAGAGTCAATATGGCCGACTGCCTGCCCCACTTCCATCACTATGTCTGCGCCTGGGTGTCCCTGGAGAAAGTCACATGGTGTGACCCGGCACTCTTGATGCCTTTCGGGAGAGGTAGGCACCGTGGAGTGTGGAGTGCTTTATTTCCCCCACAAACTCTATTTTAATTTGATCCTTACCCTCTCCCTCACTTTCTTTTTCACCTAGGCATTGCCTGTAGGGGCTCTGCTTGATAACTGCTGCTTCTGTCACATGGGTGTATTTCCTGGTAGTGGCATGTTAATAAAGTTATTTTCACACTTTTTTTTGATGTGCCTCACACCCGCAGAGAAAAAAGACAAGTAACCAGGAGATTTAAAATCTCCTCAGTTCAGGCAATTGACTCGGAGCTGGCTGGCCAAGTAAATAAAGGATGACTTGGTGGCAGGATAGCAGCCTCTATGTAGTTATTTCAGGAATTCTGCCCCACAGATAGCTGTTAGGACCAGATCACTAGATATATTCAAGAGGGAGCTAGTTGTGACACTTACAGCTAAAGGGATCAAGGGGTATGGAGAGAAAGTGGGAGTGGGATACAGAGATTGCATGATCGGCCATGATCATATGAATGATGGTGCAGGCTTGAAGGGGTGAATGGACTACTTCTGCAATAACAAGGTGTAGAGCTGGATGAACACAGCATTTCTGCATTTCTGAACAAGGGTCTAGGCCCGAAACATCAGCCTTCCTGCTCCTCTGATGCTGCTTGGCCTGCTGTGTTCATCCAGCTCTACACCTTGTTATCTCAGATTCTCCAGCATCTGCAGTTCCTACTATCTCTAAAATACTTCTGCACGCTTCTTCTATGTTTCTGTGAGTAACATGTACTATTCTTACATTTAATACTTGCTTACAGAATTTTGTGAGCTTTTACGGAATGATAATCAAACAGACAAAAAAGTAAAATTTACAAAGGATGTATGGCTTCTGTGAAAGGACAAGCAACGACATGTCTTTTTTAACTCGTCAGATGGAACTTTCCTTCCTGAGGGATGCAGTTTAAAGCAAGGACTCCAGGGTAGAATATATTATTTAATATAAAATCACACAGAGAAAACCAAAAAACAATGAAAGAAAGGTGTGAATAAGTGAGAGAGAGAGAAAAAAAAAATAGAAAGTTAGAAATATTGTCTGATTTTTTTTCAAAAGAATATCTAGTAATAATTCAGATTGAAAGTAATCATTTATTACATTTGAGAAAGGGTTGGAGCAATAGTTTCACAACCATCATGACTTAGTTAAAAATTTGCTTAGACTTTGGATCTCATGGGACAGGATAACAATTTCTCTTGTTTCATATGGTCCAATACAGAGTCTCTCAGTGGAATCAAGTATAGCAAAACTTCCAGACAAGCAGGGAAGTTCAAACGGCAACTTCATGATTATAGTGTTCAACTGTACCTGTCAGATATTCTTGTCTGATTTCCATTTACAAACACAAGTGCTGATGGTCTTACTATTATGCAAATGTATGAACCATAGTATCTCTCAGCAGCAGGTACTCGGTTCTAAACTGTTGCCATTATTTGTTCATTCCCATCTATGTAATATGATTTTCATGATATTCCCTCTTTTAGCCCATTCGCCTGGAGTCCCCACTAAGGTCTTCCTGATTTATCACTAAAACTGTGCCATAGAATTGATGGAAACACTGGTAAGATTGTGTAAATTGCCACTTATTTGAGTTTTCTGGCAAACTTTCATCTAAATTACCCTGGAAGGGTGGTAACAGTCCCCATGCAATACTCAAAACAGTTATGGATATCCTATGAAACTCTCTTTGTTCTTACCCAAGTCAGTGAAATTAATACAGAGTGCTGGGGCTACAAATTTCAGGTTGTTGGAAGAAAAGTTTCTTGGAAGGTGGGGCAGAAAATGGAACACGAATCATACACTATGTCCCTATCCACATTTAACTACAACAAGGTCCATGGTTCTACAGTGTACTGATAATTCCCAAGTCCTGGTGGGACTGCTGCTGCAGAATCAATCTGTCCATGCATGAGGCAGTACAAATAACATCCACACTGTTGAAATGAGAGTCAACAATAGGCAAGAGAATGCATTGGAAGTGGAAATGTGGATTGAACATTTTTTCAATCTTATGGACTCACTTGCAGCTGTAGAAACTGACAGTGTGTCAGGAATCCACAGATTGTGTAATAGATTTTGTTGTGGATCCTTAAATTGGCCATGATACTCCAATTCCTAGTTTTTAATCAGTGTATCCATTCGACCATGGTCAGAATAGAAACATTAACTGCACTAGTGGAGTCTCAATATGGGAATGGCTGCCTGCACCTGGATCTCAGGAAAATATCATACCCTGTGAGTAGGAGGAATAAGCCAGTCTTTAAAAACAGCCAACTACAGCTGTCAAAATGAACATATGGAGTAATGTCCCTTGTTCACGGGTACAGAGTTAAAAGACATTTTTCAGAGAAGGAGAGGACAGGTTCATTGGTTCCCCTCTTTTCAAACTCATTTGTTGGCTGAAACAGAGATTTAGTTTTTTTCCATAATGCAGGTTTAACTCACTCCAATTAAAACCTCCTTAACTAGTTCACCAGAAACAAATATGGAGGCAATAACAAGCTTTCTTGAATACAACTACGAATGATTTTACTCCTTACCATTCTTGAGAAAAATAATAAAAATGTGACATGAAACACACACAAGCATAGATACAAAATTAAAAATGGGATAGTGTCAAAGGAAAATAAAATTCAGTTTCACATCCTTGGGATGGACTTAGAGTGTTAGCTTTTAAACTGTGACCACGGTTAGTTAAGAAAATCCTGGATTAGTGCTGGTCATGAATATTGCAGATATCTTTGACTTTTCAGTATTCAGAAGTTTCTGCCTGGTTTATGTTATTGCAACATGCTTTATCCTTGTAGACATTCAGAAAGAGAAGAGAGAGAGAGAGAGAGACCCTTCTGCATTTCCAGCTAGAAATCCATTTTCTCTGCTGTACCCAACAGGAGTCTCTGAAACACATCTGGTATATGGATTCCAGTGTCTGAGTTCCTTGCTTTCAAGTTGGGTAATCTCACACATTTTATTTTTAATCTCTGACATTTAAACATCAGATCAAGGTGTAAATTAAACAGGAGATATAGATCTGGCTGACAGCTTTTAATCATATTTGAAATGATTGTTTAATTTGATTTCCTACGAATTCTGGTTTGTTGATAGTTTCATGAAGTTTGGCTCAACCTGCAAAAATGTGATTACTGCATCGAATTTTAAATCAGTGCTTTCATCTTTTTGATACTAAAGTAGTCCATGAAATTCCTAGGTTTTAAGATCAGAAATCAGACGGGAATCAGAAATTGATGGCTCTGATTCTACTACTATCAAAATACCTCCCATGTTGAGAAAGGAGCAAAAACAATATTTCTCCTTTGTATTCGCGCCCAATGCTCCATTACAAGGTTAGTATGAAATAACAATATAAAAACACTAGGACACAACACGAGCGCACATACCACGTTGACGCTCTCGTTCCTAACCTTATTTCAAAACCTGTTTTCAGAATGGCTGTCATGCTTTATCCCTGAGTGTTAGTGCCTTTCACCGGTGTCATCAACCACACATTTGGAGTGTGGTCCTTATCTCATAGTAGCCACCTGCTCATGCTGTCTGCAGACACGAAGAGCTGTGGGAGATGAGGATGGTGCAGACTGCAGAAATCATTGCAAGTTTCCAAGGTAACTTGCAAAGATATTAAAAGCTTCTGATTGCATGTTAGCTGACCATTAATGGAGTGAATTCTGCTTTGACTGACAAATCCTTCAGGTTAATCTGAAGGTGCTTTAGTTCATAAGTGCAAGTTATACTTCCCAAGATCTGTGGAAATGCTATCACTGCACCGAGTCACAGGAAATTCTCTTTCTCATTGATACTAAGATGGATGTGACTGGAAGCTTTGGCAAGCATGATATAATTCACCTGAAAAATAAACTCCTGGATAATGGATTGAAAAATAAACTTCAGAAATCTCCAGCAAAACCCTGTGGAGAGCTGGAGGTAAAGACATTTAGGACTGTGATGACAAGGTGTGGAGCTGGATGAACACAGCAGGCCAAGCAGCATCATAGGAGCAGGAAAGCTTGACGTTTCGGGCCTAGACCCTTCATCAGAAATGGGGGAGGGGAAGAGGGTTCTGAAATAAATAGGGAGAGAGGGGGAAGTGGATAGAAGATGGATAGAGGAGAGGATAGGTGGAGAGGAGACAGACAAGTCAAAGAGGTGGGGCACCCAACTCCTCCAGAACTTCCAATTCCCCGGTCCCCAACACCTCATTTTTACCATGGATGTCCAGACCCTATACACCTGTATTCCCCGTGCAGATGGCCTAAAGGCCCTCCGCTTCTTCCTGTCCTGCAGACCTGACCAATTCCCCTCCACTGACACCCTCATTCGCTTAGCCGAACTCATCCTCACCCTCAACAACTTCTCTTTCAATTCCTCCCTCTTCCTACAGACAAAGGGGGTGGCCATGGGTACCCGCATGGGCCCAAGCTATGCCTGCCTCTTTGTAGGTTACGTGGAACAATCCCTCTTCCGTACCTACACTGGCCCTAAACCCCATCTCTTCCTCCGTTACATTGATGACTGTGTCAGCGCCGCCTCGTGCTCCCACGAGGAGCTCGAACAGTTCATCCACTTCACCAATACCTTCCACCCCAACCTGAAGTTCACCTGGACCATCTCTAACACCTCTCTCTCCTTCCTGGACCTCTCTGTCTCCATCTCGGGTAACTACCTAGAAACTGACATCCATTTCAAGCCAACCGACTCCCACAGCTACCTAGAAAACACCTCCTCCCACCCACCTTCCTGCAAAAATGCCATCCCCCATTCCCAATTCCTTCGCCTCCGCCGCATCTGCTCCCAGGATGAGGCATTCCACTCCCGTACATCTCAGATGTCCTCATTCTTCAAGGACCGCAAATTCTCCCCGCAGTGGTCAAGAACGCCCTCGACCGTGTCTCACGCATTTCCCGCAACTCATCCCTCACACCCTGTCCCCGCAATAACAACCAAAAAAGATTCCCCCTCATCCTCACGTACCACCCCACCAACCTCCGGATCCAATGCATCATCCTCCAACACTCCCGCCATCTGCAATCCGACCCCACCACCAAACACATTTTTCCCTCCCCACCCTTATCTGCTTTCCAGAGGGACCACTCCCTCCGTGACTCCTTTGTCCACTCCACACTCCCCTCCAGCCCCACCACACCCAGCACTTTTCCCTGCAACCGCAGGAAGTGCTACACCTGCCCCCACACCTCCTCCCTCACCCCAATCCCAGGCCCCAAGAAGACTTTCCACATCAGGCAGATGTTCACCTGCACATCTGCCAATGTGGTATACCGTATCCGCTGTACCCGTTGTGGCTTCCTCCACATCGGGGAAACCAAGCAGAGGCTTAGAGACCGCTTTGCAGAACACCTGCGCTCAGTTCGCAACAAACAATTACACCTCCCAGTCACGAACCATTTCAACCCCCCCTCCCATTCCTCAGATGACATGTCCATCCCGGGCCTCCTGCAGTGCCACAACGGTGCCACCCGAAGGCTGCAGGAACAACAAATCATATTCAGCCTGGAAACCCTGCAGCCCAGTGGTATCAATGTGGATTTCTCAAGCTTCAAAATCTCCCCTCCCCCAACCGCATCCTAAAACCAGTCCAGCTCGTCCCCGCCTCCCTAACCTGTCCTTCCTCACACTTATTCCCTCCTCCCACCTCAAGCCCCACCCCCATCTCCTATCTACTAGCCTCATCCCGTCCTCCCTGGACTGACCTATCTCCTACCTACCCCCCCACCTACACTCACCTTCGACTTGCCTCTTCGACTTGTCTGCCTCCTCTCCACCTATCCTCTCCTCTATCCATCTTCTATCCGCACCCCCCCCTCCCTATTTATTTCAGAACCCTGTTCCCCTCCCCCATTTCTGATGAAGGATCTAGGCCCGAAACGTCAAGCTTTCTTGCTCCTATGATGCTGCTTGGCCTGCTGTGTTCATCCAGCCCCATACCTTGTTATCTCGGATTCTCCAGCATCTGCAGTACCTATTATCTCGAGGACTGTGATGACCTTGACAGAGACTGGCAATCCCTGTCCACCTTGTCCAATTGGAAGGAAATTTTATTCCTGGAAGATACAGATGTCAGCCATGAAAGCCTAATCATATCCAGAAAGGTGAGTTTCTTGCTAGGCAGCAGTGAGTTGCCACTAAGAGGAATTATTATTTTCTGAAAATCTTGTTAGTAATCCAGCGCGTGTCATTCGTACTTAGCTTTCTTTCTTACCAAATGAGTTGGACGTGGAGAAGGTGCAACTTGGAAATAATGGTGGGTACTCAGTGACTTCAAATTGCTGCTTGTTCTGAAGATCTTCTATGTTGTTTACAAATAAAGTGCATCTCAGGGCTTGATCCACAGGCTCTGTCCACACGTAACCCTCACCTATCCACACTGACATTCGGCAATCGACAACCTCTCATGATCATCAATCAAAATGGTGAGGTAAGAGTGTATTGAAGGTATTCAACTGTGTTTTCTAGAACAATATGTCACGGATCCAAACAGGGATCCACAAAAACAGAAATGTGAAATAAGGTAGGTTTAATAAGTTATTTCAAAATAAAAGATCCTTTAGGGAGCAGTGACCACAAGATGGTAGAATTTAGCTTTCAAACTGAGAGTAAGCAACTTAGGACAGAAACAAAAAATGCTAAACTTAAATGAGGGGATGGTAGTCTGGACTGGACTGGGGAAGGAGTCTAGTCGAAAAGGCAGTTGTATAGCAAATATTTAAGACAATAATTAATGATTCACAGCAAGCATCTATCTCAGTGAGGGAGTGCTATTGGGAATGGATAAACTGAACATGGTTAACCAGGGAAGTTAAAGTTATTACCAAATTGGAAGGAAAAAATACAAAAAAATTGGGAAAAGAAACTTTTACAAGTCATAAAAGGTGACAAAAATGAAGAAAATAAACTATGAGGAAAATCAAGTAAATAACATAAAGACAGAAAGTAAGAGCTTTTTTAAATATATAAAAATGAGAGAGGCCCTTTCGAGAACAGGGCTGGGGAAACAGTAAGAAGCAGTCAGGAATTGGAAGAAGAGATGAATAATACTTTGTATCAGTTGTCACAGGATCAGACACAAGGATTCCAAATTGCTGAATAATCAAGATGCTAAAAAAAATCTAATAACTATTAAAGAAAGTAGCTAAAGTGAGAGTGGATGCACTGGTAGTAATCTTCCAAGAATCTTTAGATCCTGGAAAAGTCCCAGATGAATGAAAAACCGTCAATGTAACACCCTTATTCAAAAAAGAGGGAGGTAAAAACACAGATAACCTTTAGCTTAATAGTTAGATTGATTAGCTTAACATCTGTTCGTAGGATAGAGGAAAATAGCAGAGGATTTGGAAACACATTATATAATGAGACAGAGTCAATATGGCTTGATAAAAGGAAAAACATGCTTGACAATTTATCTTAGTTCTCTGAAACGACAACAAGCTGGATAGATAAAGGCGAACCAGTAAATATAATTAAAAATATATTTACAATATATTTAAAAGGCTGAGATTGAAGACTCGCTCGCCGAGCCAGTGTGTTTGGTTGCAGACGTTTCGTCACCCTGCTAAGTAACATCATCAGTGCGCCCCCAGTGAAGCGTCGGTGTTCTGTCCCGTGTGTTATTTATATGCCTCGGTTTGCTGGGGTGGTTGGTATTACTTCCAGTTCTGTTTCTCAGTGGTTTGTACGCAGGGCCTAATTCAGTGTGTTTGTTGATGTCGTTCCAGTTAGAATACCAGGCCTCCAGGAATTCCCTGGTGTGTCTCTGTTTGGCTCGTGTGATTATCAATGTGTTGTCCCAGTTGAATTTGTGTCCCTCGTTGTCTGTGTGTAGTGAGACAAGTGAGAATTGGTTGTGTCTCTTGGTGGCTAGTTGGTGTTCTTGCATCCGTATTGTCAAGTTTTCTTCTGGTTTGGACTATGTAGTGTTTCTCTCAGTCCTTGCATGGTATTTTGTATGTTACACCAGTTTTGCTGGTTTTGGGTATGAGATCCTTTACATTCGTCAATAGCTGTCATAGGGTGATTGTCGGTTTGTGGGCTACTATGATATCTAAGGGTCTGAGTAGTCTTGTGGTCATCTCTGAAATACCCTCGATGTACTGTAGGGTGATTAGTGAGTCTGGTCATGTTGTGTCTTCCTGTGATAGTCTGACTCAGAGGTCATGGCGGATTGTGATTTTCGGGTATCCATTTCTTTTGAAGACTGGGTATAAGAGCTCCTGTTCTACTTTGTGTAGTTCTGGGTTGCTGTAATGTGTTGTGGGTCATTTAAATAGTGTCCTGGTACAGCTCCATTTGTGGACATTGGGGTGGTTGCCCGTGTAATTGAGTATCTGGTCCGTATGTGTGGTCTTTTGATATATGCTAGTCTGGAGTTAGAACATCGAACATAGAGCATAGACCAGTACAGCACAGTACAGGCCCTTCGGCCCATGATGTTGTGCCAAACTTTTACCCTAAACCTAAGGGCTATGTAATTTCCACCCCTACCTTATACAATCATCCATATGCCTATCTAATAGCCGCTTAAATGCCCCTAATGAGGCCGACTCCACTACCGTCTCTGGCAATGCATTCCACGCCCCTACCACTCTCTGAGTAAAGAACCTACCTCTGAGGTCAACCCCATATCTACCTCCACTCACTTTAAAACTATGCCCCCTTGTAATAGCTACCTCCACCCTAGGAAAAAGTCTCTGATCATTTTTCACACCTCTCATTCTTCGTCGTTCTAAAGAGAAAAGCCCTAGTTCTCTCAACCTTTCCTCGTAAGATCTCCCTTCCATTCCAGGAAATATCCTGTTAAATCTCCTCTGCACCATTTCCAACACTTCCACATCTTTCCTGTAATGAAGCGACCAGAACTGGACACAATACTCCAGAACCAGGCCGAACCAAGCTTTTGTATAGCTGGAGCATGACTTCATGGCTCTTGAACTCAATCCCTCTATTAATGAAAGCTAACACACCATACGCCTTCTTAACAACTCTATCCACCTGGGTGGCAGCTTTCAGGGAACTGTGGATATGAACCCCAAGATCCCTCTGCTCCTCCACACTGCCAACAATCTTTCTGTTAGCCCTATATTCTGCTTTCAAATTTGTCCTTCCAAAATGAATCACCTCACACTTTCCAGGGTTAAACTTCATCTGCCACTTCTCAGCCCAGCTCTGCATCCTATCAATGTCCTTTTGTAACCTAGAACAGCCCTCCACACTAACCACAACTCGACTCAACTTTGTATACCTCCACCCTTCCATTCCTACATCCAAATCATTTACAAAAATCACAAATAGAAGAGGATCCAGAACAGATCCTTGTGGTAGACCACTCTTACCTGAGCACCATGTTGAATATTTTCTGTCCACTACCACCCTTTGTCTTCTAAGGGTCAGTCAATTCTGAATCCAATCTGCAACATTTCTCCCTATACCATGCCTCCTTACCTTCTGCATGAGCCTACCATGGGGAACCTTATCAAACACCTTACTTAAATCCATGTATACCACATCCACTGCTCTACCTTCATCCTCAAGTTTGGTCACCTCTCCAAAGAATTCAATAAGGTTTGTGAGGCATGATCCACCCCTCACAAATCCATGCTGATTATCATGAATCAAACTGTGCCTATCCAAGTGATCATAAATCCTACCTCTCAGAGCCCTTTCCGATAATTTGCCCACCACTCAGGTAAGACTAACTAGCCTGTAATTTCCAGCGTTATCCCTATTCCCTTCTTTGAACAAGGGAATGACATTTGCCACTCTCCAATCTTCCGGCACTATACCAGTGGACAGCGAAGATGAGAAGATCATCGCCAAAGGCCCTGGGATCTCTTCCCTTGCTTCACATAGTATCCTTGGATAAATCCCATCAGGCCCGGGGGATTTATCTATCTTCAAGTTCCTTAAAATTCCTAGTACATCTTCCTCACTAATATCGACATCCTCTAGCCTACGAGCCTGTTTTACACTGTCCTCCCCTATAACTAGGTCCCGCTCAGTTGTGAATACCGAAGAAAAGTATTCATTAAGGACCTCTCCTATCTCTTTAGGTTCCATGCACAAATTCTCTTTACAATCCTTGATCGGCCCTACCCTTTCTCTGGTCATTCTCTTATTCCTCACGTACGTGTAAAAAGCCTTGGCACTTTCCTTGATCCTATCTGCTAAGGTTTTCTCATGCCCCCTTATAGCTCTCCTAAACCCTTTCTTCAGCTCCTTCCTGGCTAACTTGTATCCCTCGAGAGCCTTTTCCGATCCTTGTTTCCTAAACCTTATGTAAACATCCTTCTTCCTCTTAACTAGTCGTTTGACCTCTCTTGAGAACCAAGGCTCCCTCACTCGACCGCATCTTCCCTACCTGCTAGGGACAAACATATTGAGCACGCGCAGTGTGCATTCCTTAAAAAAATCTCCACATTTCTATAGTGCTCTTCCCTGACAGCATCTGTTCCCATTTTATATTACCCAGTTCTTGCCTAACAGAATTATAATTACCCTTCCCCCAATTATAAACCTTACCCTGCTGTATGTACCTATCCTTTTCCATGACTATTGTAAAAGTAAAAGAGTTATGATCGCTACCGCCAAAATGTTCTCCTACCAACAGGTCTAACACTTAGCCCAGTTCATTGCCAAGCGCCAAATCCAAAGTGGCCTCTCCTCGTGTTGGTCTATCTACATACAGTGTCAGGAATCCTTCCTGAATGCACTTGACAAAATCCGCTCCATCTAAACTGTTACAACTAAAACGTTTCCAATCAATGTTTGGAAAGTTGAAGTCACCCATGACTACAACCCTGTGACTTCTGCACCTTTCCAGTATCTGCCTCCCAATCCACTCCTCCACTTCTCTGCAACTATTAGGGGGTCTTTAAAAAAACCTCAACAAAGTGACTGCTTCTTTCTTGTTCCTGACCTCAACCCAAACCGACTCTGTAGACATATCATTCTTGAACTGCCTTTCAGTAGCTGCTATACTAGCCCTGACTAACAATGCCACTTCACCACCTCTTTTTCCACCCTCCCTATTTCTTTTAAAGCATCTAAATCCTGGAACTTCCAACAACCATTTCTGTCCCTGAGTTACCCAAGTTTCTGTAATAGCCATAACATCGTAGTTCCAAGTACTGACCCATGCTCTAAGTTCATACACCTTATTTCTGATACTTCTAGCGTTGAAATATACACACTTCAAACCATCTCTGTCTCCACAATTTTGCTCCATCGACCACATTTCTTTATTAACAAACTCACTCCCTGTTGTGTCTGTTGGAAGGCTGAATACCTCATCCTCTGAATTACAAATTCGGTTCCCCACCCCCTGCCAATCTAGTTTAAACCAGAGATAATAGGAACTGCAGATGCCGGAGAATCCAAAATAACAAGGTGTGGAGCTGGATGAACACAGCAGGCCAAGCAACATCATAGGAGCAGGAAAGCTTGACGTTTCAGGATGAAGGGTCTAGGCC